>JASDQU010101730.1:91453-139355 GCA_032191745.1 Picea mariana | reverse complement strand
CCCAAAAACATGTGGGTACTTAAGAGCTGAACATGAAAAATATAAATGGCTGCAACAAGTGAACATCATATCCATCTTTTACATCCTCCTGGCGAATTTATGCAACAACAAAAATGCCTTCAAAATGAATTGCATTCACATGCAACTTGCATCATACAAGTTGTAATAAACTGCTACAACTTATCATGCTTCCCTTAAATGCACACATAATACTGAAAAGTGCATTTACAACAGAAAAATACAAGCGTTACTTGCTCAAGAAATCCAACCATTTCTTACCAAGCCAACTCAACGGTGACTTTTTCTACTGAAAATCGTCTTCTTGTGAATCATCTTGACTCACATCGTTGATGGAATCTCCTCTTCCATTCCTGCCAATCTCTTTATCCAACTGCTTCTTGTGCTGTGGATGAGTGGTTGGATGCAATGTCCAACATTGGTCAATGAGATGACCCCACTTTTGACAATGAGTGCAAATCTTTTGCATCCTCTTTTCACGCTGTCTTTGCTTATAAAGTTTCCTGAAATTGGCCAATCTTTTCCAACATTTTGAAACATGATGGTTATATAAACCACAATATGTACATGGATTCTTTCTTCCATTTTTACATACAAATTTATCATGCTTAACATAATTAAAAGCAACTGAATGATAAGTGGAATTATACCTTGAACATTCACCTTTACCGCCTCTTTGAGGAGGTGAATCTGAAGAGTTACAATCTCTCCTTTGAATACTATCAACGGTGTTCTTGTCCTCATCACTATCACAATTCTTTCATTTCACACATTCGCATTCATCTTGAACACAAGCCTTGCATGCTGGAGGGATTGAACTTTCAACAAAAGTTCTTGAACTTTCACCTTTAAAGCCTTCTTGAGGAGGTGAACTTGAAACAAAATTTGTCATTGGAACTTTTTCCTTTGTCTCCTCGACTTTGGAATTTGCTACATCAATTCGTTCATATCCAAGACCACAATACCTAGGTCTCTCTTCAACAACAATAGGCTCAACAATGCCTTGTGCATGCTTGCCTAACCCTTTACCTTCATAGCCCATTGTTAACAACAACTTGGACCCTATTCCTCTTGTGTGCTTTTCAAAAACACCAAAACATTCATCTTGTGAGGAATTAGAATATAAACTAACATTGCATACCTTATGTTCATGCATGTACTTGGTAAAGGTTTCATTTGCCTCATGGAGTTGAATCTCCATCTCATGCAACTTTTGAAGAAGTTGGTCTTTCTCCTCCTTCATGGCCATCAACTGCTCTTCAAGGACAATGCGCACATTTATGTCTTCACACATCTCTTTCATCAAATCTCTCATAGTTAGAATCTCTTCTTTTTCAAAGAATTTAGATAATGAAGATGTATAAGAACTATCAATGCTTGAAGCTTCCTCCATCCTTGGAAGATATCCAACTTCAACACAAAACTTGCACAAAAACCAATAGCTAAATCTTCAAGATATCAATGGCAAACACATGAGCAAAACAAACTATGCTCTGATACCACCTGATCTGAAAATAGAAGGCTGACTTGTTATGCTATGCAAGCACCTGCTACTTCATTAAAATAAACTTTACAGGACCTTGCTTCATGTGTATAAATATGCAAGATAAAATTATGTGTTAAGTTCATGCATCTTCTTGTAAATGTTTATGTGTGAGGAATTGTATTTTTAGATGGTTAAATATGTACTTTAAACAAATACACAACAACACAACTTGCAGCAAATAAACCATCAAACTCACAACAAGAACAAGCTGATAAAGGAGTTCACCCCCCTCCGGGCTACATCTCCTTGAGCCTCCATCAATGGACTTGGCTCTCTGGGATTAATTAGTCAAAAGTTCTTTTACAAGCTTCTCAACTCCAATGGAAAAACAGACTGTACCATTGAGATCAGAACACATAAAAACCCCAAAAATGACTAATAGAACTCTGAAAACGGATCATGGCTCATCCGAGCATGACCTCTTCTACATGTGACCATAAGCTTCCCTGAGCTTCTCTTTGGAAAAAACACCTATAAAAGTCCTCAAAAACCTTTGAAACCTATCCCAATGTGTTCAGATCATATTAATTAGCCAAAAATGATTATTCAATCACAGAAAACAAACATAGGCTCACCAAACCATGTCCTCAATCAATGAGGGCTTAAAGCTCCCTGGAGCTTCCTGAAACTTCAATGGTGAAAAACCTATAGAAGAAGTTTTCAAATGTCCTTGATAACAGCACCAATGGATCCAGGACGTCCAAAAACCCCTAGCTAGGCTTTTATAGCACCTCAATCGGCCAAAAGATGAAGAAATTAGGCCTCCTCCATTTTCCTCCTTCAAGCTTTCTGAAACTGGTTCGCCAAAACGCACCTCTGTGTGCTTGAACCAAGAACACGCTCCCAAAACGTATTAAAACCCAGCACCGGGTGCAACCGCGCCAACGGTGCAAACCGTAGGATGGTTAGGGCGCCTCCAGCCCCTAACCGCCTAGCACCTGGGCACGTGATCCTCCATATGACCTTGCGCATTAGAAAAAGGGGCTAATGGTCAAAACCATTTGAAACTGCCCTCCGCGCGCTCCAACTGTGGTCATATGTAGCAATAAAAAACCGTGTTAAAACCCACGCATAAATATTGGCGCCCAAACTTCATTTGAAATGCATGTACACACAATATAACCATGGGTTTAAACACAAGTCCCGCACCATTCCACGGAGACATGGTCGTATGGGAGTGTAAATAGGACCGCGGGCTCCGTTTTGCAATCCAAACCCATGCACAAACAATATGTCATAGTCATATGTGTGACACAATAAAACCTCGGGCCGGGGCTAAGCCCTGGCCCGACCCCCCGCCACACGTTACAAATTACAACTTTAAATATATACAAGCCCGTATACATAACAAGGCTCAATCGTTGGTTCGTTGGTCGGATGGTCCTTACGAAGTCACTATGTGGTGGGGAGGTCTGGGGGTCGAACCCCACAGCCTCCATAAAATTTTGATCAACTAACCAATAAACCAACATCCAATAAAGGGGTGCCACGTGGCAGCCCATGACTGGGCCACGTGGCACCATGCCATTTACCCAATAATTGCCACGTGTCAAAACTTGATTCGCCCAACTGTCAACCAATCAAAAACTACCATGTCACCTATGCCATGTCAGCATGTACAGTCAAGCCACATCAGTGTACGGTCTCTGCCACATCAGCATCCATACTGATTGTACGGACTGCACAGTCAGCACTCATTTTTTTCCCTGTTTGACGATTCGGACAGATCGTGATATCTCTCGCTCCCAACGTCCGTTTGAGATGAAACAAATTGCGTTGGGTTCGTAATGATGAGGGATACGCTCTAGTTCATTTTGAGGCAATTCTGAGAACGTTGATTTTTGAGCTAAAATTTGACCCCTGGTCCAGATTTTGATCAGAGCTTCAACACTCTATCTTCCTTTTCCTCTGGCTCCCTCTGCCTGCAATATATAGACAAAATCAAGCTCTGATACCACAACTGACACGTATCAGAGTATTGTTTTCTTTTCTTTCTGTCTGCAGTACACAGAGGGAGAATCAGGCTCTGATACCACTTGGTGTAGACCCCCAACCCTCGAGCTGAGATCTGCTTAGGATCTTTCTAAATTCTCCTTGAGCTGAAGTGGCTCCCTTGGATCCCTATTGGGACCTCATGAATCTGATCCACAGGTCCTTCATAAAAACCCACCCTGTGCAACTTAACACCAGGTGCGAGCCTTACATCTCCATGCGACCACAACCAGGCCTTAGTGCAAGCACCTTTTGCAACTCGCGAGTTCGTGAGTCGATGACCTCGATTCCTCTTTCTCCAAACCTCTGATACTCGAGATTTGATATAGGTATGGCTCCTTCCTTGTTAGCACCTTCCACACATAACCATCGGCTAGGACTAAGTGCTAGCACTACTCGCAACTCGCGACTTCGCAAGTTGGAGTGTTGAGCCCTCGCGCTCCTCCTTTGTGAATTCTGGAGACACAATAAGTCAACAAATGGGTTGACTCCTTCTTAGGCGACATGTGTCCACCACCTGTCACTCGCTTCCACTTTTCTCTGGGAGCTTGTTGTTATGCCACCTATCAACCACGCGATCCCCACCTAACAAATGTGCCACGTGTTCATACAAGTCCTCGRCACTTGGCACTTCGTGACTTTTGCAGTTGAAAAGAATTTCTTTCAACCCCCAAACCTATGATACACGATACCCTGTGAAGGTTCTGATCCAATGGTTCTCTCGTGGTTTGGATCCAACGGTCCGGATCTCCTTCCCTGTTCCTCACAACTCGGGACAAAACCAAAAATTTGGTCTGCCCTCCAAACTCACAAACCCCTAATTCATGAAATGATCCAATGACATGAGTTGAAACAAGATCAATGACTCATATTGACTCTTGAATCCTAGGTGATGGGTTTCCACGACCTCTAACCACCTTGCAACTTCTGGCAATCCTATGGTCATGATTTCATGAGCTCTCCATGGAGAATTCTGACCACCCGATTCACTCCTTAATGACTTCTAGCCAATGACTTGGCATCCTCCTTCTACGAGAAAATTTTTCTCTCTGTATCCCTTAAATCAATTCAAAGAGGTTTTATCCCCTCTGAGATTTGCTACTTTGAATCCTTAAAGGATTTCTTCAATCTCTGCAACCTCTTGTAGGACTTTTGCATGAAATGGTGCTATATCCTCTGCTCAAATCTGTGGCTCTGACCTCAAAGTGTCTTGGCCTCTCTTTCTCCTTATGATTGGAATATTGCACACAAAAGCACTCTTCTTCCTTCTGAGATTTTGTGAACCTTATGCTCCAAATCACTATTCCTCCAATGCAGAGTCTTCAGTAACTCTGTCTTCCTCCTTTACACAAAGGGTTAAGAAGTTCCCTCCTGACAACTTCTACTCAAGCACACCTTGCTGAGTCTGTAGAGTATTTGACAACTCTGTGAGCGTATTTCTTGTGACACTTCTCCTTCTTCTCAGAACTCAGAATAGAGTTCTTCTGTGCACTCTATGCTCTTTCTCAATGCCCACCTAGCAGAGTTCTCCATAATCCTCAGTGACTCTATCTTCTTGTTGAAATCAAAATAGAGTTCTCCTTCTATGCACCCTGTGCATCCACTCAATGCCCTCTTGGCAAAGTCTCACAAAATTCTTGGAAATTCTATCTTCCCTGTGCCCTCCTCTGCATAGTTCTTCCTTCAAGGTGTTCAACAACCTTGAGGCATCCTCCTTGAGTTAGTGACTTCCTCTGGTGCACCCTCCTGGCATGTCTTTGTCTAAATTTCATAGAATTCAGAAGTGCACTCTATGAACTGGCTTATAGAACCCACAGTGTTCTATCATGCAACCTCTTGCATGAAGCCACAAAGAACCAGACCTGGAATCAAAGAACCCAACAAACAATGTCTTATGTCTGTAACCTGCAAATGCAAACTAACACACATCCACAACATACCATAAATGCATAAGGATATTCATCAACAAACACATAATAACATGTAGGAAAAACTTCTCCGATTGTATTAATATGAAATGCCTCTTTACAATGTGTTTGATCTCGGACCGCAACAGAGTCTCGGCTCTCTCTTCTCTAACCTCTTCTCTGTTCTACTCTTTATCTCTACCGACTCACCCTCTACAGATACAAAGGATCTTTTTACAAAAGGGGGATCCTTGAGCTCTTCCCTCCATCTCACCAACTCTCATTAATTTGCATTCAATTAAATTGAATGGTTGTCTAGTTTGAATCAGATCTAGATCTCAGCCTTACAACCATTTAAGGCAACTTTTATCTAAATCCTGCGCACATGCATGTCTTTTGGCTCTACCGCCTTACAACATTTAATAGAATTTCAAAATTTGAAAAATGAGAGAGCTACACCTCTCTCCGTCCATTGAATGTGCGCTTGATGTGCTGGCTAGTTGGTGCTTGATGACGTTGGACCAATGCTCCTGCATCATTTTTGGAGTTACACTCCGTGGAAAATAGGGTTTGTAGCTAGTCCTGAAACTAGTCTAAAACATGTGTTTCAGATAAAAATGTCATAACTTCTTCATAATAGATCCAAATTCAGTAAGATAAAATAATTTGGTTAGAGTATAGTCTGTAGTATGTTGTGTAACAGTTTTAGATCGATTAAACAAATATTCTGTGTGGGGAATGCTCTACAAGGTCTCTCTCTAGAATAAGACAGAAGTCAACAAGGTATGTCATTCTTGCTATAAATCATTTTCTGAGAGGTTCCAAGTAGTGAAACTTGGAGGAATTGCATAAAACACACTAAAGAACATTGTGTATCAGTTTTAGATCTTTATTCATTATAGGTACAAAGTTATGATTATTTCAAGTTAGGGTTGTTGACTAATCCAAAACTAGTCATGTGAGACTAAAGAAAAGTTTGATGAAAATGCTAGTCTCTTGTTGTTAAAGTTAAGGAAGGGTTGTAGGTATGTGATCATATACACCAGGTCTATTACAGAGTTTCAAATCATATTTGGATGATGATATTGATGAGGCATTTTGGTCGAGGTACATGTTGGGTACATGGTTGAGACAAGTAGTTGATGAGTTGGCACATACATGAGGTGTATAGTTGATGATGTTGGTACATATTGATGAGTCATAGTTGGTGAGTAGTTGACACATGATTGGTACATACTTGGTACATGGTTGGATGCATTTGTTTATGTTACAGGTTGATTACAGGTTTTTTGGTACAGGTTTGTGCATGGTTGATGCACTTGTTATGGTACAAGTTGATTACAGGTTGAGGTACAGGTTGATGCATGGTTCAGATTTATTGGTACAGGTTTATAGCGGTATATCTCACAGTGATAGTGTGACAGTGGTTCCATCATTCTACTTCTACTTCAGGGAGGTTGGACAGGGCAAGGACAGGTGGTTGTAGCCACCTTTCGGTTGTAGCCGGAGAACATAGGGGGTTGTAGCCTCCTTTTGGTTATAGCTAGAGAATTGGGGAGTTTGAGCTTCCCTCAGGTTGTAGCTTGAGAATCTAGGGGGTTGGAGCCTCCTTCCAGTTGCAGCTAGAAAACAAACGAAGTTGGTGCTTCTAATGAATGTAATTCTTCAAGACATATAAGAAAAAGGATTATGTGGTTTTCTCCCACCTTCGGTTTCCATGTAAAACACTGGTGTACTATGTATGTGTGTGATTTTTCATTTCTTATTGCTCATTATTGGATAATAATTCTACATTGATATAACACTTGGATTATTTGGTTAAAAAGGATTATAATTGTGCTATTATTGATTCACCCCCCCTCTTAGTATTCCAACATATTCTGCCTGCATTGCATCCTCATGCTCCCAAGTAGCATCCTCAGGACCATACCAGGTCCATTGGACCTTTACAAGCCCTATGGATCGATTCTGGAGCTGTTTGATTTTCTGGTCCAGAATGCATACCAGATGCACTTGGAAAGTGTATTCTTTCTTCACCTAAATCACATTCCAATCAACAACATGAGTATCGTCAAGTATATATTTCTTGAGCAATGATACATGGAATACATTATGAACAAACATAGATGCAGGAAATGCAATCATATAATCCACTGGACCAATCCTCTTTAGGATTTCAAATGACCCACAATAGCGAGCTGCCAACTTGGAACAATTTCCCAACTTCATGGAACTTCTATTGGCCTTCACTTTCAATAATACATGGTCCCCAACTTTAAATTCCCTGTGATTTCTGCCCTTATCAACATAGTTTTTCTTCCTGAATTGGGAAGCCTTTAAATTTTGTTTTATTTTCAACATTTTCTCCTCCATTTCCCTGAGTAAATCTGGCCCAACCACTGCTCTATCTGCTGGGTTATCCCAGCTTACCGGTGTGTTTCACTTTCTACCATAAAGTGACTCAAATGGGCTCATCTTTAAATATGTTTGGTACCCATTGTTATAAGAAAAATCTACTAAGTGTAGGTAGTCTTCCCATTTTTATGGTTTATCTATCACATATATCCTCAACATATCCTCAATCACTTGATTCACCCTCTCTATTTGTCCATCTGATTCTGGATGATAAGTTGTGCTAAAATTCAAATTTGTTCAAAATCCATTAAATAATCCCTTCCAAAAATTTGAGGGCAATTTTGGATCTCTGTCAGACATAATTGTCTTGGGTATACCATGTAATTGAGCATTTTCCCTCATATAAATATCAACAATGTTGGTTGCCTTGTGAGTGAGATTTACTGGAATAAAATGGGCAGCTTTAGTAAGCTTATCCACCACTACCATGATATAATCATGTTGCTTGTTTGTTCTAGGCAGTTTGGTGATGAAATCCATGGTTACAACTTCCCATTTCCACTCAGGAATCGGTAATGGTTGTAGCAAACCAACTGGGTGTCTATATTCATCCTTTACCTTTTGACATTCCAAACATTTGGCAATAAAATCAACAATTTCTTTCTTCATGCTTGGCCAATAATATTGGATTTTGACAGCTGCAATAGTTTTTTGATAACCTAGGTGCCCAACATAAGGTACATTATACATTTCTCCCAATATCAGATTTTCAATTCATGGGAATTTGATATATAAATTATGCCCATGTACATGAGAATTTCATCGTTATCTAGCTTTTATTCTTCAATTTTCTGCTGCAAATTACCTTGTTGTAATTTTGCCACTAATTCCTTGTATTGCAAATCTAATTTTGCATCCTCTAAATTTTTTTCTTTCAAATCTGATTGGTACATGCTAATGGATGTAACATGCAATTTATGCACTCTTCTGTTGAGTGTGTTAGCACTCAAAAATGCACCGTCAAAGTTGTAAGTGCATTCATAAATTTTGTGTTAGATTTTCCAAATTCCTTTGGTCCTTTGCCTACAATCATAGCCTCCCAATTCTTCATCAAGCCTTGACAATTTCCCATTAATCGCTTTGGCAAAAGGTAGTGTGTGCTCAAGTGTCCTAAGTCAAACCTATCCTATCTACCAAATCTAATGCATATACCAAAGCCTAGCTCCATGCACACATTAAAGAGAAAGCTTATGCAAATGGAGACTTTCCTAAAACAAAGGAGGTGCACTGCCGAATTTGCAAAGTTATTTCAAAGATGGTGTTACAGAATCGTCTATGTAGTATGTTCTACGATTTTTCTACCTTATATGATACAAAAACTCCTAACATGAACTTAAAAGTGGCACTACCAAATCCACATAGCTGATTTGATGATGGGAGATACCAATTCCACAAAGGCTATTTGAGGTATGGTGCTACAGAATTCACAAGGATATATTACAGTGGCTCTACCAAATTGTGTAGAGTTATTTTGCAAGGATGCTTATGCCAGTTTTGAGTGACTAACTTAAAACTAGGATTATGAACAAATGGGAAGGTATTTTTGAAAAATGGAGGAGGTTTTTGTTTATCACATACAAAATAACAAAACCCTCTCTCCATTTTTAAAAATGTATTATTATTAGAGAGATATTATACATATAATTTTCGCTATGGAATGTGTTGCGGAAACTCTGTTCTAGACTGTTGAACTGATATTTTTGACCAACTGACTTCCAGGATCATTTCTGGGTGAACCAAGATGAATTTTGAAAATCAGAATGAGGTTATTGTTAAGAACATACCCATGAAAATTAACCTCTTTAATTTTTCACACAGGTGTCACGGATTTGGATATTCAAAAGAATATTTAAGCCCTATGTTTTCCATTTTCGTGATTTCCTGTTTGAGACATGGTTGTTTGACACCTATTCTGACCAGATGGAGATGAATTTAAAGAAACCAAGAGAGGTTTTTATTTATAACACTCTTATATACAAAATTCGTTCTCATATTTTACATATATGTTATGGTTTGAGAATTACAAGTGGCATTTTGAAGCCTATTTTTCATAATTTCACCTCCTGAAAAGCAGGAAAACAGTTAAAACGTGTCATTTTCTGTTTGTAGTTGTTTGTATTTTGGGAAAGGGGTTGGAGTTAGAATGGGTGAGTTGGAAAGGACCTATATGGATATATATTCATTGTACAATAGGGTAGGGGGGTTGGATTCATGAGCTAAGAGAGATGAGAAAGTTGTAGGAGGCACTTTGCCTGTGATCATTGTAACCCTGAGAGGCTTCTGTTTTTGTAAACATTTATGTTATTGAAGGTTCATGATATCTATGTTATCAGATTGTATCTCTTTTTTTATTTTCCAAATTGTCTTCTTACTTGAATGAATTGTAGACCTTGATAATCATGGTTTCCTTTGATTAATGGATTCTTGAGCATCTGAGGATCTGATGTTTTTTGCATACTAGTCACTGTTTCCATTCAAGTACCTTGAATTCATTTATGCAGAGAGGATCTCTACCTTATGGATGTTCTTCTTTGTGTTATCTTTTTATTCCTCTATTAAATAAACCTTTATCTGATATGCAGATTGATTGTATTTAATGAGTAGGGTGTTTGCTTGACTCCATAGCCCAATGGTCCATCATTGATTTACAACAGCTTATTATCCTTTCCCTTGTTTTATTTTTCTTAATCCATAAAACCAATCAAGTAGTTTTATTTCTATGTTAACAAGCTTACTCTCATTTGTAGTCTGGGAGTGACTCTTGGAGTGATAACATTTTTGGCACTGTTGTCGGGGACGGATTTGAGCAGATTAAAGAGCTCCCTAGGAATAATGACATAGATTCAACTCTTGATGGTAGACAAGAGAGAGACACAAAAATGTTGATTGTATTATCTACCTAGTGAATCCACAATAGAAGACTCAACTGGGGATGATCCTGTTGACAGAAAGATGAAGGGGTAGAAGTGTAAAATGGGGTATCATTTCATTAGTTTTCTACATGAACTCTTGTTCTTCTTTATCATCTCTTTATTATCTTTTCCTTTACATATAAAGAGAATCATCTTGTTCTTTGTTTATTCGGATGATCATAAACCTTCTTTTATATATTCATCCTTGGAAGAAGAAGACTTGCCTTTTGCTTGTGTTGTAGATGTTGATCTTGTATCCTCACCTCAACCTATTCATAAGGATGAGCTTTGTGTTCAAATCCCTCCTGAATTTGATCACCCTTGTAACCTTGAGGAGGTTGAAACTGATTCAAATCCTTCTCAAATCTCATCACCTTCTATTGTTGTTGTTGAAACTAGCCACCAACTTGTTAAACCTCATATCCAGCCCACTAGTTTTCAAACTAGAATCAAAGACAAGGTGTTTAAACCTTTAAGGCTACCATATCACCTTCATCCTTATCCTCTTGATTTCCTTGAGCATCTTCCTCGGTTATCTGGAGAAGATCTTGTTGCAACTGAAAGGAATTTGGAGACCTTTGAGATATTTGTTGATCAGTTTGAGATAATTCATGATGATGTTACCACGAGGTTGTTCTCCAAATCTTTGTTTGGAGATGTTGTTGTGTGGTTTAAAGGTTTGGGATCCGATTCCATTGGTTCTTGGATCAAGCTATGCAATTCATTTTTTAAGTGTTGGGGTGAGAGCAAGTCCCCTAATCAGTACTTGTATGATTTTAATGATTTGAGGAGAGGAGAAGAGGAAGCCTTGGTTGTCTTCAATAGGAGGTTTTACAATGTTTATCATAGCATGCCAGTGGAAATCCAACATTCATAGACCGCTTCCATGGTATACTACGTTATGGATCAGCATTCAAGGCTTGTCCTTTTCCTATTAGAAAGGAAGTCTTCATCCTTAACATGCTTATTTGAATATGCCCAAGAAGTTGAGGAGAACATCCATGCTTCCAGGAGGATCCAAGAGCAGGTTTTCTTTGAAAATCCACATGCATATGAGAAAGAGGAATGTCAATATATTTTAGATTTGTAGCAAGAATACAGTGAGTATGAATCAGATATGGAACAACAACAAGGATGTAAGTATGATTCACATTTAGAATTGAATTATTCAACATTTGCAGATTTTTCTATGGACAAGGATGCATGTCTAGTTTATGATCAGTTTTCAAAGCATGTTGAACATATTATAATTGATGATTGCATAGATAGCTATATGTTCTTGGCTAATCATAATTATCAGTGTGATTTAAACCTGGTTGTACCACTATCTTCTGATCATCATGCTGAAAACAAAGAGACTGCAATTGTTGATGATCAAAATATGATCTCAAGGGAACCAGAAGGTTGTTTGTGTTCAAGAAAAGAGGAATGTATGTATGAGCAGTTTTCTATTCTTAATCAGCAAGTTTCCAACCATGGTCTCAAGGATCCAATTGCATCTTATATGGAGTCATATGTTTCAGATTGTCTGAAAATTCTAGTTTTCATTATTTCATAGGTATTCATGGGTAAACATGTTTCTCTGAAAGAATATTTTTCTCTGTTTTCAGATCTGTGTTATTCTCTATTGATCAGTGGTATGGATGGGATTCCTTCATTCATGAATTTGCTTGAATGGTTACTGTGGAAATTTTCCTTTACTTGAGAAGGTTTTTGATTTGGTTAGGGTAGGGTAGCATAGGTAATAAGCTCTCTTCTTGAGCATTGTTTTACTTCAGTTTCTAGCGAGTCTTTCAGTTTCTTGAATAAGTGGCAGTTTTTGACAGTATTTAGAGATGGTTACACAAATGACTCCATAGCCCAATAGATAAGGCGACTGGAACTACTAAAGTTCTTGGAAGCCTCACAGGGAGGCCTCCATCCTAGTTGGAGCCAATGTTAGCACTCAAAAATGCACCATCAAATTTTTAAGCGCCTTCATAAATTTTGTGTTAGATTTTCCAAATTCCTTTGGTCCTTTGCTTACGGTCATAGCCTCCCAATTTGTCATCAAGCCTTGACAGTTTCCCATTAATCGCTTTGGCCAAAGGTGGTGTGTGCTCAAGTGTCCTAATTCAAACCTATCCTATCTACCAAATTTAATGCATATACCAAAGCCCAACTCCATCCACACATTAAAGAGAAAGCTTATGTGAATGGAGACTTTCCCAAAAGAGAGGAGGTGCGCTACTGATTTTGTAGATTTATTTCAAAGATGGCGCTACAAAATCGTCTATGTATTATGTTCTGCGATTTTGCTACCTCATATGCTACAAAAACTCCTAAGGTGAACTTAACAATGGCGCTACCAAATACACATAGTTGTTTTGATGATGGGTGCTACCAATTCCACAAAGGCTATTTGAGGTATGGCACTACCGAATTCATAGGGATATATTACAGTGGCACTACCAAATTGTGCAGAGTTATTTTGCAAGGACGCTTTTGTCAATTTTGAGTGACTAACTTAAAACTAGGATTATGAACAAATGGGAAGGTATTTTTGAACATTGGAGGAGGATTTTGTTCATCACATACCAAATAACAAAAACCTCTCATTTTTTCAAAAAATTTTATGATTTGAGAGATATTAGACATAGAAGTGGCGCTACAGAATGTGTTGCGAAAACTCTGTTCTAGACTATTGAACTGATATTTTTGACCAACTGACTTCCAGGAGAATTTATGGGTGAACTAGGATGAATTTTAAAAATATGAAGGAGGTTATTGTCAGGAATGGACCCATGAACATTAACCTCTTTCATTTTTCACACTGGTGTCATGGATTGGGATATTCGAAAAAATCTTTGAGCCCTATGTTTTCCATTTTCGTGATTTCTTGTTTGAGACATGTTTTTGTGACACCTATTCCGACCAGTTAGAGATGAATTTAAAGAAAAAAAAGAGATTTTTTTATTTATAAAAAATATTATCTACAAAAACCGTTCTCATATTTTACATAACTATTATGGTTTAAAAATTACAAGTGGCATTTTGAAGCCTATTTTTCAGAATTTCACCTCCTGAAAAGCAGGAAATCAGTTAAAACGTGTCATTTTTGGTTTGTAGTTGTTTCTATTTTTGGAAAGGGGTTAGAGTTCAAATGGGTGATCTGGAAAGGACCTATATGGATATATATTCATTGTACAAGAGGGTAGGGGGGTTGGATTCATGAGCCAAGAGAGATGAGAAAGCTATAGGAGGCACTCTGCCTGTGATCATTGTAACCTTGAGGGGCTTCTGTTTTTGTAAACATTTTTGTTTTTGAAGGTTCATGATATCTGTGTTATCATATTGTATCTCTTGTTTTATTTTCCAATTTGTCTTCTTACTTGAATGAATTGTACACCTTGAGGATCATGGTTGCCTTTGATTAATGGATTCTTGACCATATGAGGATCTGATGTATTTTTCTTATTTGTCACTATTTACATTCAAGTACCTTGAATTCATTTATGAAGAGAGGATCTATGAATTGTGGATGTTCTTCTTTGTGTTATCTTTTTCTTCCTCTATTCAATAAACTTTTATATGATATGCAGATTGATTACATTTAATGAGTAGGGTGTTTTCTTGACTCCATAGCCCAATGGTCCATCATTGATTTACAACAACTTACTGTCCTTTCCCTTCCTTGTTTTATTTTTCTTAATCCACAAAACCAATCAAGTATTTGTATTTCTATGTTACCAAGCTTACTCTCATTTGCAGTCTGGGAGTGACTCTTGGGGTGTTAACAAAGTGCATCAGCTACTTTGTTCTCTTTCCCCTTGATATGTTTTATATCAAAGTCATATTCACTTAGAAATTCTAACCATCTATTTTGCCTAGCATTTAGAATTGGTTGATCAAATAAATATTTCAGACCATTATGGCATGTTCTCAGCTCAAAAATTTTCCCCATGAGGTAGTATCTCCATTTCCTCAAGGCATGGACTATGGATGTCAACTCCAAATCATGAGTGGCATAGTATCTTTCATGCTCCTTCAACTTCCTTGATTCATAACATATAACAAACCCATTTTGACTGAGGACTCCACCAAATCCTTCTTTACATGCATCTATGCATACAATGAAGTCTTCATTTGGGTCTGTAATCCTTAGTATTGTAGCACTTGTTAATAATTTCTTCAAGTGTTGGAAACTCTTTTCACAATCCAATGTCCACTGAAACTTCACACCCTTCTTTTGAAAGGAAGTGATTGGGTGTGCAAACTTTGAGAATCCTTCAATAAATATCCTATAGTAGTCTGCAAGGCCCATGAATGATCTGACCTCTGTCACATTCTTTGGCATTGACCATTCTCTATTGGCTTCTATATTCTCAGGATTCACTGATGTCCCATCCTTTGAAATGATATGTCCCAAATAATGAATTTGATTCTGATAAAATGAACACTTGATCAATTTGGCATACAATTGATGCTCCCTTAATACTTGTAACAACATCCTCAAATGATGCTCATGTTGTTCTTATGACTTGGAATATACTAGGATTTCATCCAAAAATACAATGACAAACTTGTCTAAATATTCTCGGAAAACACCATTCATTAATCACATGAAAACAATTGGTGCATTTTACAACCAAAATGACACCATTGTGAACTCATAATGACCATACCTTGTCCTGAAGGCGGTATTGCTGATATATTCCTCTTGAATCCTTACCTGATGGTATCTTGACCTGAGATCTATCTTTGAAAATATCTTTGCATCCTTCAATTGATCAAAAGGGTCATCAATCCTTGGCAAAGGATACTTATTCTTCATAGTTACCTTGTTCAAATACCTAAATTCAATGCATAGTCTCAATGCTCCATCCTTTTTATTCACAAACAAGACTGGGGCACCCCAAGGTGACACACTTGGGCGTATATACCCCTTCTTCAAAAGTTCTTCAAGCTGCATTTGCAACTCCTTCATCTCTGGTGTACTCATTTTGTAAGGAGTCTTTGACACTGGAGCTGTTCTAGCCATTAAATTTATAAAGAAATCAATATCTCTCTTTGGGGGTAGTCTTGGTACCTCCTTGAACACATCTTCAAAATATTCCAAGACTACATGATCTTCCAAATTTGGCACCTTATCTTTAGGTGTCTCTTCCATATGAGCTGCAAATATTTGACACCCTTTTCTGTAACATTTCTTTAGCTACAATGCTGAAATTTCTCTGATGGTTACTGCCCTACGAATTTCTTGCATTTTCCTTAGGTTCCCTTCCCCATCCAAGCAAGTAAATGCAGTGTTATGACATTCTAGGATAGCATGATGTCAGTCCAACCAATCCATCCCAATTAGACAATCATAGGAACCTAAAGGAAAGATGTCAAAATCTTCCATGGTGTTTAGTCCATTCATGTCCATAAGACATGACTTAACCATCACATTAACTTTTCTTTTGGCTCTGATAGCTAGCTGCACCAACCAATATTTTCCATTCTTTCTTCTTGTAAAATGAAAACTTCCCACCATCTTAGGATCTATATAACTATGAATAGCTCCCGAATCAATTAAAATAGCAATGGAATTAGTTGTTGATCATACCTTCCACTTCAATCATATGTGATCGATACTCTGCTTGCTTGTTATCCAGAGCTTCATAGATCCTTGGTACATTTATGCCCATGTCCTCCACTATTTCATCTTGTTGTACATTGTGAACAGTCCTCACATTTTCACCTCTGTGAGGACAATATCTGAACAAATGATCTCCTTTACAACCCCAACATTGAATAGGTGGATGCCTTGGCATTTGACCCCCTGACTCAATTGTTATGGGTTCTCTAGAGGTTTATTGTCCCTGAGTATTATTTCTGAAGAATGGTGGCTTAGTTCCCTTCTTCCTCTGATCCATCTTGAATTTATTTTTGTCTTCCCAAGATTTTTTGAAAGTTGGCCTTGCCTTTTGTTGATCATATAGGCATTTATCTCACCTTATGGTCTCCTCCAATGTCTTGGGATCATCATACTATATTTTTTCGCTGATAAATGATGGCAATCCACTCAAATACCACTAAATCTTAATCATCTCATCCTTGATGAAAGAAACATACTTCAATGGTTCTAAAAACCTTCTCTCATATTCATGTATGGTCATACTCCCAAGCTTGAGTTCAAAGAACTCTTTCATTTTCTTGTCATAGTATCTCTTAGTCAAGTATTTCTTCTCAAAATACTTCTTGAAGTCCCTCCAAGTAACACTTTTCTCTTTAATGTGTTGCACCTGCACAAGATGATCCCACCACATGKATGCCTTTCCCTTGAGTTGATAGATGGAAATTCTACCGTCTACATGAGAAGAATAATTATGCAATTGAAAATACTTTCTCATGCCCAAMAACCATGTCTCTACATATTCATCCTTCTTGTTCTCACCATAAAATGTAGGAGGTTTTATTTTTTCAATTTCTCCTCATATCTCATCCACCCCAGACATCGTATGCTTCCTAATAGGGGATGGAATTGAGTTGTTGTGTACCCTCTTATTGGAATGCCTCGGGGAGTGATGGTGATGTCTGCTAACACATCTTGTTCTTCTTTTCTCATCAGGATACCTATGACTTCCTAATTTGCTTGATCCACTCTCCTTATCCAATTTCTTTTCTATTATGTTCAAGATCTGCATTAACTTCATGTTGAAGTCCTCTTTCTGATCCTTGTCTCTCATAATCCTTTCATTATCATCTTTATGGCTTTGGACATCCTTCTGTAAATTTTTAATGGTCTCTACCATATTCATGTTTTCATCCCTTCCTTCTCCATGTCCATTGGAGTTTGTTCCATCAATTCCCAAATGGACATCCATCCCTCTGATATCATATTCTTGGCTGTAAGTCCACTGTGCATATTCCATTCCTCTGGACTCTGTATTAATCCTGATCTGATCTAGTTTTTTTTAACTCTGCAAAATATGCAGCCAACAAAACTTTGTCATGCTAACTGTTTCAACAATTTCATGAAAATATGAACCATTCTGGTTCAATAATATATCATAATTATTTCTTCTAATTTCCTGGAAAATTGAATGCCCAGATAAATTTTATGGGTGTATAGTTATATTCTACTATCCAACACCTTTCCAATGCCTTCTCCCATGCTCAATTCTGAGCCTTGAGCATAAAGTTATGGTTATTTGAAAATTGCCCATTAATTTTTATGTTCACACATCAACTTGACGCAACTTTGCGTTGTAATTATGCATTTTTGCAACTACTCCATTGGATTTTTCATAGGATCTCAATTGGGTTTATTCATATACATATTATGGACACTCTTTCCAAGTTTCACCTCTTTCTAGGTTATGGGCTGCAAGTTACAACTTGCTGAAGTTCTAGGCCAATTCATGTTTTTGGTATGGAATGCTACATGTACCTTCTTTTCGATATTAAACATTTTTAACATGCCCAGAAATTTAATTCAACTCTAGGAAATTCTTCTATGGTTCAACATATTTCCATTGACTACTCCTACGCCTCAATCTGATTCCGAAGCAGAAATTTATGGCTCTTTGAAGTTAGTTGGGTCTTAAAATTTACCCTCCACTATTTGTGATGTAAATTTCTCATAAACTCTTTGTTTGATGAACGGTTTACACCATTAGAAAGATATCTCCGAGCTATTTCATTTGAGTTGCAGAGACAGAGTATACCTTGGTACACTCTCATCTCATGGTTTTTGAGTACCTAAAAATGCTCTTAAGGGCCTCAAAAACGCACTGCAAAAGGATGACGTTCAAATAGTATAAAATGTCGTAGAATTTCACTGGTTTTCCGTTGTTGTTCAACCTCCAAACGAATTCGCGTGCACAAATTTCAATATGTACACCCATATTTAGCATGCGCAACAACACCACAAGGTAAATCGTGCCCCACGCACCTATAACCACTTTGCATCACTTCTCTGTCGCGCCAATAACTTGTGCACACTACTTTTGTGTCGCGTGCCAATATCCATTGCGCACAATTTTGGTTCTTACATTATTACCTGTTGCACACAATTTTTGCATCACACACATTTCACTCTACACGCTGCACCATGCCAAATTTTAGTATGCCCCCACCGCACACCAATACTCTACACGCACCATTAACTAAATTTTCGCACGACAACATATACCCACATTGTGCATGCACCAACCAAACTCATCTGCACTTTGCCAATACTGTGCACACCATGCACACCATGCGCACCATTATTATGTGTGTGCACACCGCGCGCACCTTAATATGCATATGCACACTGTACAATGCTAAATTTAGCACGCGCACCCGTACAACAATGTTTTTCCACGTGATGCCAAATTTTAGTGCGCACACCTGGACCCCAATAATTTTCTGCACGGCGCCAAAATTTAGCACACACACCCGCATACAAACATTTTTCTACGCTGTGCCAAAATTTAGTGCGCAAACCTGCACACCAACATTTTTCCACTTAGTGCCCAATTTTTAAATATCATAAGCATTTTATTGTGCATCATGCATTTTTAGTGCGCCCACCTGCACACATTCATTTTTATGCGCATATATTCCTCTTGAATTCTGCTGCAGAAATTGGGGATTTTGCTCAAATTTTTCCCAATTTATACCATAGACATTTTGCAACTATGAAATTTGTTCAATTTCACCCCGAAAACACCAGTTCAACCTCTGCAACAACAAATTGTTGCGGTTTGACATTTCTGGAATGAATTTTTCCCAAACTCAAGTCACGAATTGAGAATTTTAATTACTAATCTTGCTCCAACTATCATGGATTCACTGTAACTTCAAATTCGACCAATTGTAGGTTTTAATTTGCTATAACAGATATTAAATCAAGAATATATCACCACATAGCCAAATTTCTCAGTCTTCCCATGAATTTAACAATAGAAATTGGGGCTTTTTTCCAATTCCACAGAATTGTTGTTACTTTTTTCCATGGACGCTCTGCAACTGAAAATTTGGCCACTTCGAAATAAATCCTCTATGAAATTTAACTTCAACTCAAACTTGTTCATCCCATCTAGGATCAGTGTTGAAAACTAAATCTTTGATACCATATTGTAACATCCCCAACCACCCAAGTCGGGCCATGCTACTCCAAAAAATGTTTTTATTCTCTACTCAACGTACTATAACATACCCAACATCCAACTGAGCTATGCCACATAAATTTTTCGAACTACATGCAATTAAAACATATACACATAGAACTCTTGTGGAAATTCATATATAAAACGTAAAAATACAAATACATTCTGTAATTGCACGGATTCATACTGAAATAATAGTAAACATATACATGCATCATATATAGGAAATACCCATAAATGTAAAGAGAGTTATAACTACACATAGGATAAGCCCATAAAATTAAACACATAAATAATAATGCAACATGTAAATTTATCACACAATTGACACTTATCTTGGTAAGAATATCACCAACTGTGTGCAAACCTTCCACAAACCTCCCAACCTTAGACCACATTACTCATCACTCTAAGCAGTGGGTCACCTCTGAGCTAGGACTAAACTCCACCTGGGTAAAGGGATTCCTAACCAGGCTAATGGATCATGGACAACAGGAGAGACTCTGTCACAAGTGCCAAATCAAACTAACAGCCTACAATTCCTCATTCCCCACATGCATGTCCCACCCCAAGAAGTGTGCCCCTTCTCTACTCAACAGTCCTTCGGCTGCCCCACTTCCTTTCTGGGCTTTAGCAACAGGTCGGATAGGAAGTCTCAGAGCCCTGTAGCTACAGTTTACCACCTTCAGGAAATCAATTCCTAGCAATTATCTCACCTTGAGAGATTTCTCATTGGCCTAACAACTCGCCTCTTCAATATCCCACGGGCCTAACAACCTGCTTCTTCAGTCCAACTCCCAAGCTAACTAGCTACACAAACAAGTATGGGTATGGATACAGGTTCAGGTAAAGTGACAGGAAGGTATGGAGGAAAAATGAGTGAGTGTGTGTATGATCATGGAGTGATTCTCTGAATGATGAATGATGGAAGGAATGATGGGAAAATGAACCAAGTCCAAACTATATGTATGCATGTCCCCAACTTGACACTTTTCATGTTGGGAGCTACTTTGGTCCACTTGTCCCCATCCTTAGAACTTAGGATAAAATAATTTCCCATATTTTATGATTTAAGTAATATTAATATAATATTCCTTTTTGGATTAAGCTCGCTATCTTAGCCCCTTTTCCTTAACTTTTAGCCCCCCCTTTCTCTAAATAGTGGAGTTTAGTCCTCCATACTCTTTTATCGTGGTCAATCTGTACGCAACGATGTATTTTATATTAATGATGAGACATATACAAAAATATATGCACTAGCCTTTAACATCTAGGCTCTCTGGCCTAATACAAACATAAGCCTCCTAGATTATAATAACTGGCCCACCAGCCTATAAAACACAACATATACACAAAGGCTTCTTGGCCTCAAAATCACGCACACTTAAGTTGTTACACGCGGTATCCTGGAATGTGCACACTTCACCATTTTACTGTTCAGTACATGCACACACTATGCCATGAAAGGTGCAGACAAAAATGATAGCAAACAACTCACCAGCTTAAGTACATTTGCATTTACATTTACAATTGGGTTCGGCCTAGGGATATTACAGCAAAAATCTCCTCTTGTGAAATCTCCTCTTGTATTTCATGACCAAGTAGTTGATTATATAGAGGATATAAATAGTCAAAATTTGTAGCTATTGGCAAATTATCAGTCTGGAAATGAAGATGATAAAGACTTAGTTTTGAAAACAACATCATTTTCTTTTCCAACAAGGGTTTCATTGCAAAGGTTTTATGAATATTTTCAGTACTTTCATGACAACCATCAGTGGGATTTGCATAAGATCAAAAATGCAGTTGAGGGTTTAATACAGGATGGTTGTTTTATGCACTTTTTTCAAGATCCTTTTGTAGAGTTCTTGGATTCAACAAGTAGACTTAAGTTGTTAAATTTTGTCAAAGTCGAATATGTTCGTAAGTTTTTATTGAAGATGCCATCAAATAGGTTTCTATTTTTGTTTCTAGAGGAATGCATGCAAGGAATTGAATTTGTGGACAAAGTGCTTGCTTGGATGCATTGGATCTTTGAATTCACTTGATTTGGAAGTACATTCATATTAGAGTAGGAGTGTGTAAATAAGCTTGTTGGGCAAGCATTTGTTTCAGTGTGGATTTCAGTTTTTAGCTTTTAGTTTTAGTTCAAGTTTGTAGTGTGTGTTTTTTAGCTTCAAGTTTTAGTTTGCATTTGGTTTTAGATGAAGGGTTGTAGGATGTAGTTTTCAAGTTGGATCAAGCACCTAGCCTACGTTCTTTTCCACCCCATAGGGGAGACGCCATCCCCAGTTGGAGACAATGTTATCACATGCAATTTTTTTATAAATTTTGCTTAAATTTTGATTTGTTGCAAGGTACTATGATTGTTTTTAGGCTCATATGCAAGGTTTAATTTATGATGGGAAAAAAACAAAAATTGTTATTTTTAGCCAATTTTGGCTTTTATGGCTAAAAAGTGGCTCATCGGGCCTATTACAGGGTTTTATATGAAGTTTCATTAAGAAATAATATTGGCCCGTGGGCTAATCTCCAATTAAGCCCATTAGGAATCGAGTTCAAACTCCAAAGCCAAGTGCACCTACCATCAATACACATCACAAGTTAGCCACAACATCAAGTCAAAGATAGTGCACAAACAACCAAGCACCAAGCACACAAGGGAGCATAGTGTACTCAATTCATCGACATATATATTATCCATTGGTGTATATAAATACTAAAATTCCTTTTTGCAATATCAATGTGGGACAATTCCCACTAGAATAAAAAATATTAAAACATAGCAATGAAATGATAAAACTCCAATGCTCCATCTGTCAGCTTTCATCTAGTGATTATGGGTTGAATTACACCTTTTGAAGATTTCGGATTTACTCACCCAGGTGTCCAGACCGTTGTCAACCAAATGAATGTTTTCTTTGTGGTTATGTTCTGAAATTTGCTCGAGATCGCCAGAGGGTTGAGCATTGTCATCACTAGTTTTCCAGTTGTGTTGATATACCAACAAGAAATTAGAATAAATTTGCCAATCATTCGAGCAGAAGGATCCTGCATTCACTTGAATTCCCAACTATCATTATATGTCGAGATATTGAAAGGAGTTATTCTCAAAATTCATGAAGATTCCAGTCAAGAATCATTTCCAGTGGTGCAGAAAGTGTGTTTGTCGCCAATTATGGAAAACATTTTAAAGGATATATCATCCATGGCAGAATATTCTTGGATGTACAACAATATTATGGAAATTGAGTCGATAATATTGAATTTAGTGTGACCAAAACTTTGTTTGGACCCCACTATAATGCTCGAAATGCCATGTGAGAACCCCAATCTGAACAGGCTTAACTTGGGAGTGTCTATGACACGACATCAGAGAATGCATAAAGTTTTTCACAAGGGTGAAAACATAAAACATTTCATGGGCACAATTATTGTTTTGACTAGTAAACTATCATACATAGCACTTGTGTAGCGAGTTCTCTCTACACAAATTTTGTAGACTTACATGATTAAAAAAGACAGCATGAGGTGAAAGGCATATGGTTTTTGAGGTAAATACATGTTCCTAGTCATTTTCTTCCACCTGGATCTACACGAGTTACAACAAAATTGAGTTTTCTACGCAAATGTTGTAGGTAGCACTTGTGCAGCAGTAGCCCAAATTTTCTATGAAAAAGTAACAGACTTGTCCAACGATGCATAGGTTGACTTGAAATACTTTCCAGATGTACTTGGTGATTCATCACAACAACATGGTTGAATTTTTCTCAATATAGATGATTGTAAAAGATATTTTTTTTTGTTACATTAAGATGGTAAAAATCAGATCTTATATTTTTAGCAAATCATGTAGGAGTTGTTCTCCTTGAAAGCAACCAAAACCATAATTCTAGGAAGAAGTAGTTCGACTCCTAGCAACCTAGAGTGGAAATAGGCTCTTATATATTTGGATCATTTTCATGTAAAGGAGGGATGAGTTGGAAAAAGTATAGTCATTTTTTGCTTGATATTGTAAAAAACTACTCTGAATCTGAATGAAATACAAATGCAGAAGTCCATAACTTTCCAAGAAAAAGATTCTAATGGTGGTGTCATGAAGCTTGTTCTCTAGTATTTGTATGTACTTCTTGTTTCTTATTATTCATCTACATTTCATCTGTTTAAATCGAATATTAAAGGGTCTAAATATAAGGCTGTAAATACTTAAGGAATCATTATAAAAGGAAATCCGGAGGTATGTAGGCCTTGATCAACCTCTTACATCTACACCACTCTTGGATGTGATCCAAGATATGGGTGGATTTTTCCTAGAGGAAGACCGAAAAAATTTCTATGTCGGCATCATAATGAACCAAAAATTGGAAGTGGTTGAGAAAGACTAAAACCATTTGATTAAAATTTTCGTACATCCCCCCAGGTATCTCTATATACCATGTCACTACAACCCCCTTGAGGGTATGTTGAAACAATATTAAACTAATAGAATCATAATTAAGGGAATTAGAAGAGCACCAAAGACGAAAAGTAGTGACGTGATCACCAAGATCCTCACCAGTCTTGCCTTCAAATTTCAGAATATTCGAAGGAAGTTTGGTGGGGATGGGGGGCCATGGCGGGTCATGAGGCACATGGTCATTCATTAATATAGACAGGTCTAGTAGACTGAGCATGGTCATAAAAGGGAGATGGGGTTATGACATCTAGCCCCAAGCTCTCGGAAAATATTTTCGTTGGTGAATCACAGGCCATCTAGGGTTCTGGTATGCACCATGGCCCTGTCTGGGATTGTAAAACCCCCCTCCAAATTTATTCATAATGGGTTTTTTGGGCACCATTCCAGTAGGAATGTTATGATGAGGTTTTTAAATACTACCCCCAGCCGGAGTATCTCCAGGTTGGGGGTTTCCCAAGGTGTGAAAATGACCTCCTCTAGGTGTGAAGCTGGAGAAAAGAGGTGGATTTGTCATGCAAAACGTGTTGGTCTGAATTTTTGTAGAGGAGGTAGGTGTAAAGGATAGACCATAAACAACATCTTGTCTATCAGGTTGACCACTCTATCCAGGAGCATTAAGACCAAGATTAGACCTGGGGTGAAAAGGAGGTAGGCTTCCAACCGTAGGAATCGTTTGAGGGATATGAGCACCGCCAAACAAGACATGAATATGCAGAGGGGCCATGCTGCCAAGCCCAATAATAGTATTAGAGTTAGACATTGGAATGGAGGATGAAAATTGCGAAATTTTGGCATACCATAAGAAAAAGGACTAGAGGTCATAGGGATAGACTGAGTATTGTATCCAGGTGTACAAAAAATATACCCAAAAGGGTTCATCACAATGGGTTGAGTAGAAAATGTAGGATGGATAGGAGTGATGATGGGAACCGTCAGCACTACAACCATAGTGGTCGAAGGTGTCGAAGGAACACTATTAACTATAGTAGRAATTGGAGTCGAAGGACTCTCAATATATTTCTGACTTGACTCGGTACTCATCCTTGTATGATCACAAGTCTAGTAGGTGGAGGTGTGTGTACCACGTTTGATAAATTTACTCCTTTTAGAAGGAAAAGACTCAAGATGCGGTGGTAATCTTAATAAATGACGAGACCTATGGGGAAGATGGTCTGGATCCACGATGACTCAAGACTTGAGATATAAAAACAAATCCTAAGGCCAACTAACAATCAAAGAGCACACCAAAATAATCAAAAGGCCAATATGCACAAAAACATGATAAAGTCATTGAAAGGGGTCTCCCTCCCTAAAGTAGCTATGCCTCGCCCAAGAAGGGTCCAAGACTCCCTACAAAAGATTGGAGGTATCAAAATTAGTTATTAGGTCCCTTGTGGGATTAACAACGAGTCAATCAGATCCCCCCGGAGAGGTAATCTGCCATAAAGGTTGTATGTTGTATGACCCTTATCTGACCTAGGGTACCTAAAGAATAACCCCTACAAGTAACCTATGTGGTACCTATTTCAAACAACTAAGCCACCATGATATAACCGATGTGCAAGCAAACAATCATAATTCAGGTCTACCATATGTGCAGAGTAACAAATCCCAAAATCTCAAAAGCACCGCCTCTCACAGAGGTAAAGGTACTAGAAATATGCCCATATACGAATAGATCCCCATAAATATCTCTGACGCTAAGAAGGTATTGGGGGGATATCCCCTCAACCAACTTCACGCAACCTCATGCTTAATGTCGATGTAAGCAGAGCCTCCTGACGTCACCAATTATACAATGGATTTCACCACTCCCTTATTCAGACACATATGTTGAATTTAATAGCCTTGGAGAAGTTCACTCACAAAATCCTATTCCAAGGCTCTAAATCCTAAGGTAGTTGGTGCACCCTAAAAAATAAATTCATTTATAATAAATTTTAAATTTATCAGCATAACTTTAGTGGCATTGCTTACTCAAAAAGGTGTGGTTGTGAAATTGATGATGTTATGACTGAGCAAGTAAAATAAATGAATATGAATAAAATGCAAAGTCCTAACTTCAATTCCCAATAAATGATAAGCTCTTCAAAATTCAATTTTCAATTTAATTCTGCAATTTCAAACAAGATGAAATATTTCCATACATGTACTAATATAAATGATAAGAACCCAAAAGATCAAATGCCAACAATGAAAAAATTATATTTTTTGTATTTTTAGTATAAAAGAATGAAAATGAAAGGACTAAACAATAGGTTGATATAAATATTCTATTGTATGTAAATAGAGAAAAACCAAGTAGAATATCAAGAACCAAACATCCATCCCAAGATGCAAGGACAATCAATGAAAAGGATGATGACAAAGAAACACTACCCAAAAATTCAACCAAATAAAGGTTTCCTATCACTCTGCAGGCACTTAACAGTCATGAAAGAGACCTAAGAAGACTCGGCAACCATCAAAACTTACCGAACAAACATAAACTCAGCATCAAGCAAACAAGGATGATGTACGCGGCTATTCTAAAGAGAACCACATATATGCGCTTCCTACAGAATGACATCTCGCGTATGTACGTGACTGTCGGGAAAACAACAATGTATATGTACTGAAACATTACCAGGTTAAGGATAAGGCAAAGGAACTTAGACTCAAAATGAACATAGGCTTTCAAGAAATCAAACGACAAGAAACTCAGTATAAATGATAACAATCAAAGGAGAAACACACTCGAAACTCCAAAAATAAGATTCATTCCCCAGTATGGTTACCAACTATGTTACAAGGAAAATCACTCTATGGCATGGGGTAAACCAAAAAAGATGGAAATGACTACAGAAATAAACTCTAATGTCAGGTATTCTATATAAACAAATATGCTAACAAGACAATATAAAGAGCCTATCTCGTTTAGACGTTCGATGAATTCCACTGTTGAGCACTTGACTCAAAGCAATATTACCTGCAACTATTCCTCAACAACCAAGATATGCAAGCATATAGTGATAATATATAAAGTTAGCACATTCCCTCTGTTATTGCAAAATTTGTAGTTAAGGAAAAAGATGGATGAAAGAAGGGAAAACCGACGTAACTGAGACTATCCCACCACTGTCACCTCAATGGGATATCTCTTTTTGTTTAGGGAGGTAAGGCCCAGGGGAGACGTCCCTGGTGACCTGGGGATTTGAGAAGGTAGAGGCTTATGGATAAGTAATATTATTCCCCCTCACAAGTCACCACCGATCAAAAAGTCTGGCTTAATAGCCAATAAAGATCAAAGATAACCAGAKATAGTAACCAAGAAGTGTACCTACCCGAGACAAAGCAACAAAGAAACTATACATGTGCAAGCTCACTTGTTGGTTAGTACTTCATATAATCAATGACTTTTCGATAATAAGCAATTGAGCAATAATATTGATGAAGTAAATTAATGTTTATACAACAGAAAATGATTACASAATATCACTTCACAATAAATGCTAAAGAAACTTTAATGATGAATGATAATCAATGTAACAATATCAACACTTTAGGAACAACGCCTTAACCAATTATTCAATTTCCTTAAAGGTAAAGCGAATGTTGCATAGAGGTGTTTATAGCATGAAAAGGTGACGACAACAATAGGGTTAGTAATATTAGTCTAGGGTAGGGTTAGAAGTAGTTAATGGTTGTTCAAGAATGTTTAGAAGTTGTTTGTGATCAAGGTACTCAATACAAGAGGTCTTAGACCAGTGCGCTACTAGGGCGTGTGGAGTCAAAAGAGGTTGCAAAGGTTGAAAGATCGAAATGATAATGGTACAGCCAAAGATGAGAGGGTTAAATGTTGAGGCGCTGCTAAAGCAAGGCCTCAACAATGAAAACCTAGGGGAGAAAGGCTCACTAAGGTGTAGAAACCCTAGGACTTAGTGCTCTCTCTTCCTTGTTTAGCTCAATGGAAAGATAAAAATCCACTAGCTTGAGTGATAGATGCAAGGGTTAAGAAAAAGAGAGTTTAATGATGAAGTGTTTCTATGGAAAGGATTCATCAATCAAACCCTAGGTAAAACAGATCACTAAGGTGTGTAAACCCTAGGCCTTAGTGCATTTCTCCTTCCTTAGCTCAAAGACAAGATGAAAAATGACTAGGCTAGAAGAATATGGATAGAGTGTTGTTATGGCAAGGCTCTATCTTACTTTAGAAAATCAAGTGGTTCTTAATCTTAGTAGGGACATGATACAAGGACCTTAGTGTTACACATTATTTTCATCACCACTATGACCGTTAATGATGTAAACCTATATGTTGCCTTCAGAGGGGTCAGTGGCTTGAATTCCTGAAGAAAGAAGGGAGAAGAACTTTGCCTGAGAGAAAAATTTGGATTTTCCTTTGTAAAAACCCCATTAAGGAGGATTTTCGCAGGTTTCTCTATACATAGGGTGCGAAAATGCCTGATTTCTGTAGGTTGCACTATAGCTAGGTCACGGAGTTTCTGCAGGCTGCATTATAGCTAGGGTGTGGTGGCCTTTGTATGTGGGAAAAATGAGCATTTTCTCGATGCTTCTAGAAGGAGAAGTTTCTATGGTGAGGTGACCTCCGAATGGTTTGGACCTTACTCACTTTCATGATTTAGTGGGATCATACTAACCTACTTACCTTATCCTCTTCAACTTATAAAAGGAGAAGATCTCTCATGGAGAAAGTTTGTTTAATTTGGCTTGAGATTGTTAGCTTTGTTAGATTAGCTTTGAGATTTGCTTTGTCAAGATAGATTGTGAGTAGCTATCAGATCTATGGTCTCAGAATCCTCGGAGCAAGAAGTGTGTGTGAAGCAAGGAGTCGTTGGAAGGAACCTTACAACATCAAGGCATCTGGTTGTAATCTCTCTTCCTATTATTTAATATAATATAGTGGCATGCTTCTTTCCCATAGAATTATCTTTATTTTATTGCATAATTCCTTTATCATATGCATAGGTTGTCATTGAATATACTTTGTTGCTTTCACTTTGGCTAGTTTGTGTCTCACTGCAAGATCAGTATCATAAGAGCTTCGAAGCGAAGCATGGACAACAAAGATATAAGGAAGCGGCACTTAAAGGTATGTCTCTCGTCCTTTGTTTGGTAGTAAATTCAATTATTGTAACTTAGGGAAAGCACCATGTCCTGTCTTGTTTTGTTCTAGATCTAGGTGGATATAGGGAGATTAGTTTATGTCTGCATTTACCGATTTATCCTACAACAAAATTGGCGACTCCACTGGGGAACATATTGTTTTCCTAGTTTTTTTTTTTTTTTTTTATCTGAGTCACTCGAAGATCCAGCTTGACTCTTTGACTATTTAAATTCACTGGAAAACCTTCTTAATTTTTAATTTTTTCCATTTTTGTTTGATTTCCACACCCTGCTTTGAGGGACAGTGTGACGACTTAGGATTTTTGCACCCTACTTGTTTAGACCAGTGCGAAAAATCCGCACCCTACCCATATTTGGCCTGCGGAAATCAGGGATTTATGCACTGTGTTAGTCTACAGCCTGCGGAAATTGTGAAAATTTTGATTGTTTGATGTTTTTTCCTTACCCAGACCTTGGATTTGGTTTTGGGGTGAATTTTTGAGTTTGATTATGATCTATTTACAGTCTGCTTGACAACTTTGAAACTGCTTTTAGCCATCTTTGGTTTGTTTTCTTTTGAAAGATTTAGTCTCTTGCTTTGAGTGTCTTTGAGTTACAAAGCCTTGTTTTTTCTATAGAATTGTTTAGTGAATGAACTTCTTTTTCTTTTATTGAATAATTCATGTTAAAAGAGAAAGTTTGTTTGGGTTGCTTTGTTTTATATAGATTTGTTATTGCTTTTAGCTATCTTTAAAACAAAAAAAAATAAAATTTCTTGTTTTATATTAGATTGGGGGCATCTTTACATTTGAAGTAGCGAAATTGCATGATTTTTTGCGTTTTTGGTCTTGAATCCTTAAATTTTCCCCCCCTCATGATTGGGGGGGGGGGAAAGAATCATGTATTGGTGTACAGTATCTTTTGCTCATTTCTTGCAAATATTGATATTGATGAGTTTAATTAAATTTTGGGACATTGTGCATCTGGGAATGATAAATGTTTTCTCCTTCTCGTAGCATAGTTTTCATTGGAATGAAAAGATTGTATATTGATCTCTTTGCATAGATTTCAAGTCGATCAAAACATCATATTGTCCGCGCCATTTTCATTTTGAGTAACAACAACCTTAAAAATAAAGCACTTATAAAAATTGATTAGACATTTTTATATTTTCTGGTAGCAAACCTACATTAGATTAGTTGTATGGATTTGGAATAGGTGTGAAAGGTAACTTTCCAAAGATGCAAACAAACAGAGAATCTTGCGTTAGGGAGTGGTGAAATCCACTTATTACATTTTGTCCTGTGAAGCCCTTCTAACACAAGGGTCAATCACGAGGTCGCATTGAGACTGGCAGAGTTACTCACCCTTCTTTGTTGGTCTTGGTGTAGATATTGCACGTATTATGGGGGTTTCTTGAAGGTATATCCACGATGGTGAGTGGAATCCTTTCAAGTTGATTTCAGGCTAGATACCCTTCCTTTGCACGTGGATCAGACTGTCGATTGTTTCCCTAGGCATCATTGTAGTAATTGGTAACCTTATTCTTAGGTTCTTTACATAAGGTGACTACAGAGGGGCAAGTCTTCATGGTACCTAGAATCGATGTCGGCCAAACTCACTTGGGCTCCTTGGAGGGTATACCTACGATTATGTGTGGGAGCTTGCACCAAGGTGTAAGTCCGTTAAGCAGGTCGTCAACATAAATTTTCCACCCACTCTATCTTATCCCCTTCTTACATTGTTCCCACAATGCTGGATTTCATCAGCATCATTGTGAGAAGGTTTTATTTGTTTGCTTGCTTGCTAGATTTTTAGCGTGTGCTGTTTGTTTTCCCTAGTGGACTCAAGGTTGGATTTTTGTTTTTAATGGCGTCATTTCTTGGAATGACCAATGAATGAACCCCTTTTCCAGGGGAACCTTTTGTTTTTTCTTCTTATGGAAACATTGGTCCTCCTCACATCGCTACTTTGAGCCTTCCAGGACTCACAATTGGATTATCGGTATGGTTGTTTTCTACTTAGGTAATCCCGAATGCAGTTAGTGCTTCATTTGTAAGCACTTCCCCCCAAGAACATCAACCTCATGTTGATCCTTCACCTTCTTCACCAGTAAGATCGTCTTCACCTTCTTCACTTGCAAGGTCTTCTTCCATTTCATATTTCTTCTTCTTATTCTTCCATTTCTTTTTCTTCTTCACTTGCAAGGTCTTCTTCCATTTCATATTCTTCGTCAAGTGAAAGCTCAAAAGCTAGTAACTCGGTGGATAAGAAGAAGAAGAAATGGAAGAATAAGAAGTAGAATAATAGTAAAGGGTCCAAACTTCCAACCACTACCAAACATGTTGGAAAGAAACCAGTTACTGATAATCGTGCTGGGAGTGTTGATGATACCAAGATCACCCAAACAACCCATAAGCCCAAGTACCCTTGTAGGATTTGTAAGGGTATCCATCTTCTTAAGGATTGCCCTAGTCTATCCAAGGTTATAGAAGCATGGTATCCACACCCTCACCAACCCATGTCATTAGCCTCTGAACAACATGTTGATGACCTCCCATCGACTAGTCAAGATACCATTGGGAAGAAGAAAAGTAGAGCCAAGTTCTCATGTATGTTATGCAAAGGGTGTCATCTAACCCATATTTTCCCTCATATGGAATAAGCCTCAAAATTCTTGGAAGACATGACTATTTTACAAACCCAACTTCCAGCTGCTTATCTCAAGCTTGCTCTCGACCCACCTGTAGTTGATGGAATGATCAAACCGGTCCCTTCGTCAGTCAGTCTGGTTGATCATGTCGTTAATCTAGTCGCATCTCTAGTTGAACCAGTTGACAAAGTGTTTGATCTGATCTCATGTTTGGTCAATCCCACTCTCCTGTTAGAGAGTGCAACCCAACCGGTCGATTTGTTTCCAGTCATCGACCCCATTCTCCCCTTGGAGAATGCAATCCAAGCGGTCGATCCATTTCCAGTCATCGACCCCATTATCCCCTTGGATAATGTAACCCAAGTGGTCGATATGATCTCATATTTATTCAATCGTACTTTCTCACTCGAGAGTAAACCCGACACTTATCACATTTTTCTTGTTGATACAAAATCTACTGTGTTGGGGGGGATTCCTCCTCCTGTGGACCCCCCTCCAAGTAATGAGTCTATCCTTTTCAATTGGGGTGTGCTAAATGGACCTCATCTTCCCTCTCACATTCCTTTCTAGATTACAGTTCATATTTGTGGTCAGGACATTCCTCAGACGTTGATAGACAAAGGTGCGTCTGTTAGTATTTTGTCCACTCTTGCTTGGAAAGCTTTGGGTTTTCCTCAGCTTGCACCAGTTATGCAGAATCTGTTATCTTTTAACAGAAGAACCAATCAGCCTTTAGGGACCCTTCCTTAGTTTCTTATAACTTTGGGAGGGAAACCTGTCTTTATTGACGTCATGGTAGTCCAAGACCCCTTGGATTTTTCTTTGCTCCTTGGGAGAGATTATGTCTATGCCATGAAAGCTATTGTGACTACTCTTTTTCGTGTGATATCTTTCCCGCATGATGGAATAATTGTGACCGTTGATCAAATTTCATTTTTTGGTCCTGACTTGACCTCAATGACCTCACTACACGGTTCTTATATGTAGACGGTATCACTCCCACCACATGTTAATTATGTGGTGTTGTCTCCCATGACTTCATCTTCTGATGACTTAGATCTGGTAGTTGACATGGTGATCTCTTCGGTAGGGCTATTGGAGCTTGATCTCTTTACCCCTGTCGCGACCCTCGACATGTGTTCCTTCCAGAGTGTATTTCTTCCATCAAGTGAAGATCTCTTGGAGGCCATGACCAAGGTTTGTCCCTTGACATGGTGTCCTTCCAGAGCACTGTCCTATTGGAATCCATGATCAAGAAGAGAGTTTTGAGCATTCTTTTCTGATTTCAATCTCATTAAAAAATGAAACTAGATTTGAGCATGATTTTCTGATTTCAAGCTCATTAAAAAATGAAACCAGCTTTGAGCATGCTTTTCTGATTTCAAGCTCATTAAAAAATGAAACCAACTTTGAGCATGGTTTTTTGATTTCAAGCTAGTTAAAAAATGGAACCAGCTACGAGGATATTTTTTGCGTCTCTGTGGAAACCTCGTTAAAAAATGAAATAGATCTTATGAGCATAGTTCATGTTTCTGTGTCAAGCTCGTTAAAAAATGAAATAGAGGTATGGGAACTGAACCTGGATTCATGAGCATAGTTCTTCTCCTGTGTCAAGCTCATTAAAAATGAAACAACTTCCCCCTCTCTATTTGAATCAAGTCCTTCATCTATTATTTGAAACTTCATTTCATTCTCCTTTGTAGTTGGATGAACTAAAGCTTGGGGGGAATTTTATTTTAGCCTCTAGAATTCATGCTAAAGTTGAGCCGTTGGCTTCTTAAGCTGGTGGCTAAGTACCAACCATCCCTGTGTTATGCGTTGGGAAGTCCAAGCATAGTTTTCTATACTTCAAGCTTGTGTAAAAATGAAACCACCTACCTCAAGCAAAGTTTTCTATGGTTCAAGCTTGTGTAAAAAAATGAAACTAGGTCCAAGCATAGTTTTGTTTATTTTTTAAGCTTGTGTAAAAATAAAATCTATCCTAAGAATTGTTTTGTTTTGTTTTAAAGCTTGCATAAAAATGAAAACAATCTTGAGCTTAGTCTTTGTTCTTTCTCATGCTCGTAAATACATGAGAATAAGTTATCGAGCTTAGTCTTTGTTCTTTCTCATGCTCATAAATACGTGAGAATGTAACCGAGTATACTTTTATCACTTTTTCGGACTCGTAAAGGTTACACGAAAAAGGAACCCCCTAGAGTCACCTTTAAGCTCTTTTCAGACTCTCTAAACATGAAAATATTGTCGAGTGATATTGTTCTTTTCATGCTTGTTAAAGTATTATAAAACACGTCTATTGGGCGATAGTTTATCTCGTTTTCGGTCTCATCAAACTACTTTACAAAAAAGGAACTGAGAGAGTTCTCTTTAAGTTTTTTTCAGACTCTCTAAACATGAAAAACCCCTGAGTTTTCTTTCTTTGGACTCGTTAAACAAACATCGAAAGGCCCATATGAGACTGAACCACTCCTTCCTAGGGTTCGTTAAACATACTGTGAGGGACTCATCCAAAGGATGAGATTACATTACAAGCATATGTTATCCTCCTCAAGATTGCATAAAAATAAATAGGTACTCGCTAGGAATGGTGGGGGGAAAATTGGGAAAGAAATGTGTCTAAACATGTATTCTATGGAAGAGTCACTTTTGAACATGACACCCTTTCACTTTCCTTGTGTCTAGGTTGGGAAATATACTTGTCTCTTGATCATACTCCTTTATAAGATTACAAATTGGTCTGTGATCCCTATTGTTGAGTCAATTTTTCTAAGACAGTTGTCGTGTCGTTGATATGTTCAAAGAGAAGTTCAACTCAGAAATCCTTCTATTGCGTCGGCCATTTTTGTAGTCCTTAAGCCTTCTATTGCGTCGGCCATCCCTGAGTCAATCCTGAATCACTTGTTACTCTTATCTACTTCAAATCTTGTTACCTGTTTCATGTCATTGATGGGGGATACATTAAGGCCCTCCTGTGACGAGTCTTTTCCTGTCGACTTCAACTCATTATCCAGGAATTAGACTTAGAAACTAATTGGTACCTTGGAACTTGCATGCCTCAATGGCAAGTTTCCTCGCTTTCAATAATGGGTTTTCATTATTGACCCCTGATCGGGATATTCCGCCGAGTGTTCGACCTCAACTCATTGATTCACATTCGTTGGATTGTACTAGAGTACCTTGGGAGTCATTGACATTAATGGTGATTTCTCTCGCACTTTTTAACAATATTCACTAATGACAGGTAATCAAGTAGTTTCTACCATGTTAGACTTCAACACATATATTCACATGGTTAGATCCGTACTATAGAGTGGTGGAGATGAAGACCCTGAATCTTTTCTCACAGATTTAGGTTGCATTGGAGTATATTCAGTTTGTACTGTTCCATAGATCCACATTGTATGTCTGGTGGCTATGTTCAAATTTGAGTCTTTAACACATAGATCCACAGTGTATTTTTGGTGGCTATGTTCAAATTTGAGTCATAATGGCATGGATCCACAGTATATGATTGGTGGCCATGACCCATCTTACTTGACATGGACCTTTGCATGTCAAAATTTATTCTTTGAATCATTAGTATTCTGAGTATGGAAATGCCTACCTCAGTTATGATATATTATTGTACTGTATTTCCTTGTTTGTTTGCAAGTTTCTGACCGACTGTTCCTTGTTCCCTACACACACTCGACAAAGTATATCAGCTATCACTCTGTTCTAACTTCATACTTTGGGGGGCTCTCTGTTACACATTATTTTCGTCACCACTATGACCGTTAATGATGTAAACCTATATGTTGCCTTCAGAGGGGTCATTGGCCTGAATTCCTGAAGAAAGAAGGGAGAAGAACTTTCGCTGAGAGAAAAAATTGGATTTTCCTTTGTAAAAACCCTATTAAGGAGGATTTCCACAGGTTTCTCTATACATAGGGTACGAAAATGCCTAATTTTTGTAGGTTTCACTATAGCTAGGTCGTGGAGTTTCCACAGGCTTCATTATAGCTAGGGTGCGATGACCTTCGTACGTGGAAAAATCGAGCATTTTCTCGATGCTTCTAGAAGGAGAAGCTTCTATGGTGAGGTGGCCTTCGAATGGTTTGGATCCTACTCGCTTTCATGATTTAGTGTGATCATCCTAACCTCCTTACCTTATCCTCTTCAACTTATAAAAGGAGAGGAGATCTCATGGAGAAAGTTAGTTGAATTTGGCTTGAGATTGTTAGCTTGGTTAGATTGGCTTTGAGCTTTTCTTTGTCAAGATAGATTGTGAGTAGCTATCAGATCTATGGTCTCAGAATCCTTGGAGCAAGAAGTGTGTGGGAAGCAAGGAATCGTTGGAAGGAACCTTACGACATCAAGGCATCTGGTTGTAATCTCTCTTCCTATTATTTAATATAATACAGTGGCATGCTTCTTTCCCATAGAATTATCTTTATTTTATTGCATAATTCCTTGATCACATGCATAGGTTGTCATTGAATATACTTCGCTTCTTTCACTTTGGTTCGTTTGTGTCTCACTGCAGGAACAATATCACAAGAGCATCGGAGCGAAGTAGGGACAACAAAGATATAAGGAAGTGACATTTAAAGGTATGCCTCTCGTCCTTTGTTTGGTAGTAAATTCGATGATTGTAGCTTAGGGAAAGCACCATGTCCTGTCTTGTTTTGTTCTAGATCTAGGTGGATCTAGGGAGATTAGTTTATGTCCGCATTTACCAATTTATCCTACAACACTTAGCATCTGCTTATCACCTAGGGTTTAATTCAGCAAATTATAATAACAAATGCAAGTAAGCAACACTATAACCATTCAATTAAGAAGTGTTGCATAAATTCGCTTACATAAACCAAGAAATCATGTAGCAAAACCCTAGTTGTAAACCTTCCACCAAGAGAAAGGCCAAAAATGCCAAGAAAATGTCTCCTTCAACAAGTGCTCCTCAAAATTTCAGCCAAAACCCTAGAAGAGGGCGCAAATTTCAGATCTCACTAATGTGTGAGTGAAAGATGATCAAAATATGAGAGTGAAAACCCTCAATATATAGCATACCAATGACCTTAATTAAAATTTAGGTCATCAAAAGGTCGACAAGGCCAAAATACACAATAATATTGTTTACAAGGACAAAATACACAATAATATTGTTTTACATTACATGTCATAAATTAACCCCTAATCAAGAAAAATTAAGACAACATGCCCCTTCTAGGGTGAGGTTATCCCTTTCTAGGGAAAATGTAGCCTCCTGGAGAAAAACATTAGCCCTCCTTGGGCCTCTCCAATCTTCCACATGTGCCAAACTGCCATGAATGTCTCCCCAAAATGTCCATAAAGCTAGATGAATTCAAGGGCCTCCTGGGTGACATCTTGGTCCTTCCAAGGCCAACGTTCCAATGGAGAGGGCAGAACCCCCTTAGGTAAGGCTCTGCCAGGGTGCCTCTGTGGAACATCCTCCTCTTCTCTGGTGCAAACCCATCTGTCCTGTCTCTGCACCCTGTTGGGGTCTCAACATCCATATGGTGGTCTCTTCAGCCCCATGGAGTTTCAAACTTATCATCTCCCCATGTGTAACTATCCAATGTGGTACCTGTTCATCAGGTATGATCCTACACATCAACAGATACACCCTCCATGGGCTCATAAGTCACAGGGATCATAGCAATGTCAATCACATCTAATCATCAATATTATTAAACATGTGCATAAAACCCCTTTTACCCAGTTAAGTGTTAAAATACATTATACAAATCTGCTATGCAAGTTTGGAGGAATTGATAGGGCATCCTATTGGGCTAGTGTCCACTAGAAAAAGGGATTTTTCTGGGAGATATTAAATCCGAGTCATGTAAATGGGTGAGGTGGATTGTTAGTTTTTATTCATATGAGATATGAGAGATATTTGATGTATTATTACAATCATGAGTGTTCCATATATAGGGAACATAAGGTGACCATCCGTGAAAGGATGCGTCCCTTGAATAATCAATAAATGTTTATTATTACTTATGACATATGATATTTAATAATAAATAATAATTATATTACTAATTATTATCTTTAGACAATGTCTTCCCGATTTTGTCTAAACATCAACACTCCCTCTCAACGAGGGAGACATTCTACAACATGCCACTCTTGTCTTTGAAGTATACAAACTTGACCCTAGACTCATGACACTTGTCTGTCAGTCTTTGGAGACATCTGAGAAAATCCTTCTACAGTTCTCCCCCTGAGCCAATTAACTCTCTCTAAGATTAGGCTCACTTTGGGTCCGCATGTAAAAGCATATAACATATTGAGTCTTTATCATTCCTTGTCAAATCACCATGACTAGGAAAAATACCATACCAAGATCTTTCACCATAGGCACACACCTATGAGTGAATGTCAGCTTGATGCTAACTGACACGTGGAAAGCACTTCAAGCACCTTGAGTCCATATTATTCCTTGTCATGATCAAGAAAGGACTACGTCTAGGCCCATTTACCACAAGTGCACTTTTGTGATAAATGTATCCTATCTTCATTGGTCTGCAACCCAATCTAGGAGAAGTTATGCCCGATGCTAAAATATCAACACTCCCTGTTAATTGGGGAGGTATATTTCCATAGTAGTACACAACTACTATCTAGAGACACACAGTCTCCACCAGTGGTACAAAACCACCATAGTAGCAAAAGATTTGTCACACATGGCACTCCCATGTGGACTTCTAGAGGCTACTCCCTCTAGGAACACTTAGGGTCAACTCCCCATAGTGTGAGACATCAAGGGTCAAATCCCTTGACATTTCCTCATGTTCTTTGAACATGGGATGATGGGCTATAATCCCTAATGTACTTATTCCTTCTCGAATAAGTTTTCCACTTATCCCTTATCAGATAAGTGTCCTCACAAATCAAATCAATTCAATTCACAAAGGAGTACGATCTGGAGAAAGTTTATCACACATGGAACTCCATGTGGACTTCTAGAGGCTACACCCTCTAGAAACACTAGGGGAAACTTCCATAGTGTATGACATCAAGGGTCAACTCCCTTGACATGTCCTCATCTGCTCTCCAGATGGGACGTTGGGTTATAATCCCAACTGCGCTTATTCCTTCTCGAGTAAGTGTTCCACTTATCCCTTCTCGGATAAGTGTCCTCACAGATCAACTCAACTCAATCCACAGAGGAGTACGATCTGGAGAAAGTTTGTCACACATGGCACTCCATGTAGACTTCTAGAGGCTACACCCTCTAAAAACACTAGGGTAAACTCCCATAGTGTATTATGTCAAGGGTCAAATCCCTTGACATGTCCTCATGTTCTCTCCAGATGGGACATTGGGTTATGAGCCCAACTACAATTATCCATTCTCAGATAAGATTCATCACAGATCAAATCAACTTAGTCACATAGGAGTACGATCTGGAGAATGTCTCAGGAAGCTGCAAAACATCAATACTCTCTCTCAGCGAGGGAGGCATTCTCTGCCATGCCAAGTCTGTCACGGAAGTACTTAAACTTCATCATGGTTTGGTAATAACATCAACAACCTGCTCATCTATAGGAAGGTACTGCACCAATACTTCCTTCCTCTGCACCATGTCTCGGATGTAATGGTACTTGATATCAATGTGGTTCGATTTGTCATGAAACACTAGATTTTCAGAGATCTTCACACAACTTTGGTTACCATAATGAATAATGGTGGAATCCCACACATGTTCAAATAAATCTACAAGGATCTTGTGAAGCCACACTGCTTCATAGACTGTCATACTTAATGCAATGTACTATGCTTCTATTGTGCTCAAAGCCAAAGAAGTTTGTTTCCTACTACACCAGGAAACCATGGAAGATCCCAAAGTGAAGCAACACCTGAAGGTTTTATTTCTATCCACTGCACTCCCTGCCCAATCAGAGTCAATATATTCCTGCCATATCATATCAATACTAGAAGTATATCTCAGACCATGTCGAAATGTGCCTTGCAAGTATCTCAACACATGTTTCACAACAATCTAGTGTGTTTATCTCAACTGACTTATAAACTGGCTAAGTGCACTCACTGCATAGCAAATATTTGGTTTGGTGTTAACCAAATACATCAATTATCCAATCAGTTGTCTGTACAGAGTCAGATCAATTTCGTCAAAATTGGAAGAAGACACACAGTTTCTTTAGATTCATCATCATTGGTATAGCCACGGGCTTGAAGTTCAGTATCTCAAACTTCTTCAATATCTCAACTCTGTACTTCCCATGACTTGGGAAGATCTCATCACTTATCTTCCACACCGCTAGTCCCAAGAAGTAGTGAATCATGCCAAGGTCCTTCATCTTGAACTCAGAGGCCAATGCATACTTTCATTCAATAATAAAGCTCTATGTACTGATGAGGAATAAATCATCAACGTAGAGAACCAAAATTAGGGACTCACCATTAACAGTCTTGTAGTATAGGCTAGAATTGACAACACTTTTGTTGAAGCCCAAAAATCATCAGGTTTCCATCAATCCTTGCATACCAAGCTCGAGGTGGTTTCTTGATTCCATACAAGGCCATTTTCAACCTGCACACATGAGACTCCTTCTCATGTATCACAAAACCATCTGGCTACTTGATGTATACTTCTTCCTTAATCTCTCCATTGAGAAATGATGTCTTTACATCCATTTGATGTACTCACCCATGGATGTTACAGGGTAAATAATCATTCGGATAGAAGTGTATCAAGAAGCAAGAACAAATGTATCCTCATAATATATTCCCTCCACCTGAGAGAATCCTCTAGCAACAAACCTCATTTTTTGCTTCTCAATGCTCCCATCAGTTATATGTTTGATCTTATAGATTCATTTGGAAGTCACTACATACTTCCTTTCAGGTCTCAAAACAATATACCACACATCATTCTTCATGATGGACTGATACTCCTCCATCATGGAATCTATCCATACTAGATGCCTCCTCATAACATGAAGGCTCAGAATCAATGATGTGGCTCACAGTTGCGGCATAGCACGGATATATTTAAGGTCTCTTTCTCTCTCGGAAGGTACCACGAGGAGCTACATGTCTTTCTGCCTCCTGTAGAGTCTGACGAGTCCATGTAGGTCTCTTCTGACCTACTACAATATATCTAGGAACATCAACTGGAGGGGGAGAAGGAACCATCTCTTCTTATTTCTCACTATCAATATCCATGTGAGATCCTCTATATCTCATGAAGGCTACCTCCTCCTCAAAGGTAACATCTATGCTCACCTCAATTTGTCTCTGATCAAGGATGTAGATCCAGTATACCTTCGAAGACTCACTGTACCCCACAAATGTATCCTTTCTTCTTGAAGGGTTTAGCTTGGTCATTTTCTCTTTGGGTATATGAATGTATACTAGACACCCAAATATCTTGAAGTGTCCAAGCTCAAGCTTCATTCCAATGAAGGCCTCCTCGAGATTCATGTTCCTTAAAGTCTTATGAGGACTTATGTTCCGAACATATACTGCAGTCATGGATGCATCTACCCATAGAAACATAGGTAAATGTTGATCATGCTAAGTCATCTTGGATCATACTTGATATATCGAGGTTCCATCATGGAACCAATGTCTTGGTTCGTTCATCTAACAATTGAGGCACGTCAAATGAATTATACATTCCCTTCTACTAGTCCATACAAGACCTTCCAGGGAGAATATTTCATGATGTTTCCTCAGACATCAACATTTCCAAGATTATTGGCACAACCTTCTCATAAATGACCGTTAGAGGCCATTTTGTTGATCGAGGGCATGAGGCCATAGTGCCAGCTTTGGATAGTATTCATTTACCTAAATAAGTCTCTGTATTCTTCCAACAAGACATAGACGTTTAAAAAAAAACAAAAATCCTTGGCGTTGGAACTGTTTGGGTAACGTTGATGTTCCATTAATGCCCAGACTGACTCCTTCTAAAACAGTCTCATTAGTGATCACTTTCAATACCTTACCAATGATCAAGAAATAAAATTACGTCTATCCTTTGACATTCACAAAGACAAAGAATTGGAGTTTAGTGTATATGTTCCAGTTCTGAGAGTGATGGCATTAAAAAATTTGGGAAATCTTTCTCAGTTGACAGGGATGATACTTCGAATGTTTCACAATTCTGGATGAAAATATTAATAACAATGAATGGTCACTGCAGTGACAACCAATCGTTTCACATATTACAGCGTGGATCATCCAGGGTTCCAAACGGATCATTGTTAGCAATATTACAACACTGATTATCGTTGGCAAGATTACTCTTCATAGCAACCAATCATTTCACATATTACAACACAGATCATGCAGGGTTCCAAACGGATCATTGTTGGCAATATTACAACGCTAATTATCATTGGAAATATTACACATCGTAACAACCAATCATTTCACATATTACAGCGTAGATCATCCAAGGTTCCAAACGAATCATTGTTGGAAATATTACAGTGTTGATTATCGTTGGAAATATTACACATCGTGACAACCAATCGTTTTCCATTGGATCATAGCTAGATTTGAAAGCCACTGTCGCTCAATCAAATTACTCACACACACGTGGTTTGCAAAATGGAAAACTGAAGCACAACAGTTTGGAATTACTTGAACTCATTGATTTTGTAAAATCGTTCCACTTACGTGCGGTGTGCCTCTCGAACCCATCGATTTTGAGAACAATAGATAAATCTGAGCAAGCACTTGTTCTTTAAGTTATATTATTGGCATCATTGACCAGGGATAAAATCGCTCACCTTGCATGGTAGTGTCCTCTCTTTAAAGCCAAGGATTTGGCATCAATCTCTTGAACCTGAAGATTGAGTTGTTCATGTGGAAGATTTTGGACGTGGCCAAGGGTTTCAATGAGCCATTGGAAAGATAACTGATATTTGTATATGATGTAGAGGGTTGTACATTACCCTGCTGCTATGTATCATAGCAAGCTATCTCTCAGTTTCTTGGGCTCTCCATGAGGGAGTCAGCCAAGGCCTGCTTTGATACCATGTTAGTTTTTATTCATATGAGATATGAGAGATATTCAATGTATTATTACAATCATGAGTGTTTCATATATAGGGATCATAAGGTGACCATCCATGAAAGGATGCGTCCCTTTAATAATCAATAACTATTTATTATTACTTATGATATTTAATAATCAATAATAATTATATTATTAATTATTATTTTTAGAGAATGTCTTCCTGATGTTGTCTAAACATCAACATGGATAAGGGATGTACTGACAAGGGGTGTAGTAAAAGCAGGGAAATGCAGGGCTTACCTGTGGGTACCTTTGTAGAAGGCGAGATGCACATGTCCTTGATGCAAGTTTTTCCAAGCCCATTTATTCCTTTTATTCTTATTTTTTATTGCTTTTTCTTCAAGAAGCTAATCAGGGGACACTGCCCTGGCATGGTGACCAGTGGTGACAATGTTACCCACAAGAACTTTCACGAAAATGAGAAGTTTGGCTCATGATGAGACCCCCTTTCTCTTGGCCATGCAACCAAGTGTCACTACCCTATCGTGCTAACCAACTTCTAGTAGTGTCATACCACTAGGTGCCCATGGACCTAATAAGTTGGATCATGATGAGACCCCCTATCCTCTGACTAGGTATTATTTTATTATTTTTATGGGTCCCTCTTTTTTCTTGCTAAGAAGCCGTTTACTACTTTCTTGGGGATCCCTGGGCAAAGCATCTCGAGGTTATATTTTAGTCTTTTATATTTTTCCATCTTGCTTTTACCTTCTAGGCCTTTACTCTCTTCTTCCCACAAGGTAAGGTGCAACCCTTAAATGATTGGCCAACCCAATACCTGGACCAATGTAATGGGATGGATGAGTAGGAAATAATATGGAAAGTGGTAAGTATGACCAGAGCGGGCAATGACTTTTAATGAACCCCCCCAGTGGCAACTCAAAACCTATGGGTACAGACTTACTAGGGCATCTTGTCATTCCCCCCAGATATGGTCAAGTGGATAAGTATAAGATCCAAGCATTTGTTAAAAACAAAAAGAATTAAATGCACATATTCAAAGGTTTCGAGGATCAGAGTGACACATACCATGATACCCGGACTCATTACCTCATGGAGCAAGAACCATCTTTGCCACAAGACCAAACCGAAGGTGATGGATGTTGTTGATGCTAACAATGTGGAGGTGGTGAAAGGAAGAAAAGATGGGCCCTCCAAGGCCATGATCAAGTCGATATGTCTCTCGGTACTCCATGTCTAGGACCTATGGGCATCGAGACATAATCTCCATAGTTATCCCTAAAAGTAGGGATAACACCCCCTTAAGGTCCAGGCCATCAATGAGATTCCTCCTCCCAAGAACATACACCAGTTGTAAAGACTCCAAGGCAAAGACATTTTTTTATGGTGTTTTGTTCCTGATTATGCTATCCACACCCATGACTTCTTACACTTACTATGACGTGATGTCCCATTTCAATGGGACCAACATGCTCAAGTTGTGTTTGATTCTCTCAAAGAATCACTTAGAAAAGAAAACTTAATTAGCTCCCCAGACTATGATAAATATTATATCATGTACCTATCCGCTTCATAAGTTTCAGTTGCAGGAGTGCTTGTCCGAGTAGGAAATGACCAGCATGAGCATGTCATCTACTATATCCACAAAAATCTCTGAGGGCCCCTGCTCAAATACAATCATGAGAAGAAGCTTTCCCTCATTTTTTTCCTCGCAGTTCATAATTTGTGTCACTACATCATGCTTCACAATACAACGGTCATGGTCGATTCTAATCCTATGCACTATTTGCTTATTCACCACTAGATCAAAGGAAAATTTTCTCATTGTATCTTCATTTTCCAAGAATACTATCTAGAGTTCACTACTCCCAAAAGTAAAAAAATCCATCATCTTAGCAGAGCTCCTGATTGAATTACCATCCAAATCATCTAGCCCATGGTACGGGGATATTCTTTTATATCTTCAAAGATAAAGTTTGGCCCTCACCTCTCCCAAGATGACCATCATCGAATTTGTCACCAAGCCTCTTGCTACCTCCTCATAGGAGACATGTTATACCATAGGGGCATTAACACCATTCTCCAATGAATCCTCAGCATTGGGGAAGAAGACAAAGAGCTCAATTATTTTCACAATGGTGCATGTGGATTTCACCTCTCTAGCATGTCCACTTCACAAAAAATAGTTTGGGCTAGTTACTTTTGGCCCACCCTATTTCATGACTTCATCCATGCATTCAAGCGTTGTGATAAGTGTCAATTGTACGCACACAAAACCTAAGCACCACCTTCTCTTCTCAATGTCGTCATCATTTTTCACCCCTTAAGTAAATGGGGTATCGACTTCATGAATTGCAACCCCCCACCTAGAAATTGGAACAAGTATATTGTAGTCGTTGACGAATACTTACCAAATGGGAAGAAGCCATGCCCACCTTCAACAATACAGAAAATATAGTCACTCATTTTTTGTTTAATCACGTCATTTCCTACTTCAAAATTCCCCTCCAGCACGTGTCTTACCACGAAAAATATTTTGAGAGTGAAGTTTTCAATGAGCTCTCTAACAAATTGGGATTTACTCATGAGTTTGAATCCCCCTACTACCCATAACCCAATGGGAAAGTTGAAGCAGTCAATGAAGTCCTTAAAACCATGCTATAATGAACCATAGATAAGCATAACACCAACTAGCATCACATGCCTTTCTTGGCCTTATGGGCATATATTACAATAGTCAAAACTACCACTGGTTTCATGCCTTTCCATATTGTTCGTGGGGTGGAAGTTTTCCTCCCCATCAAGTGCAAAATACCCACTCCATGCATCGCAATCGAACTCCTACATGATATAACCCCCATTGAGAAATGATTGATTTCTCTCAAATCTCTCGATGAGGATCATCGATCCTCTTTACAAAAAAATGAAGCAGCCAAGAAATGATCCAAGGAAGTCTTTAATCGTCAAGTATCCCTTTGGTCCTTTACTGAAGGAGACTGCATGCTAGCCTATGATATGGCACATGATACTCTCATCCACATAAAATATGAATCTCTTTGATGAGGACCCTATATCATTCCCCATTGCCTCACCAAAGGCACCTACAGTATGGATCACCCTGAAGGGGCCACCCTCAAAGACCCTGTCAATAGGTTATACCTGAAGAAATTCTACCCTTAAGCATAGTCACTCTGCCTTAGGTTTTTCATGTGTTTCCCTAGTGTTTTTAGTCTTTTTTCATACCATGCCCTATCACAACATGGGCCTAATACTTTGTCCTTGTTTTGGAAAATGAAACCTCCATTCTCTTACCACATTGGGTATGTTGATGGTGCCAGTCGTTGGAATAGGAATCTCACTTCGGCATCTTGGGCCCTTTACACCCTGTATCATGTGTTACTTCACTCCAGTGGTATATGCCTCACACTTGCCACCAATAACCAAGTTGAATGCGCCCACAGGTCATGTCTGGTGGTATATCCCCGATCTCTAGGGATAACTAGGAGATCATGTCTCGAGGCCCACAAGTCCTAGACATGGAGTACCGAGAGCAGGATTGACCTGAGCATGGCCCTGGAGGGCCCATCCTTCTTCTTCTTTGCCAAACTTGTCCTGTTAGCAGCAGCAGCTTCCATCACCATCGAATTGGACTTGCATCAAAGAAGACTCTTGCTCCATGAGGTAATTAGTCCAAGGTATCATGGTATGTGTCATGTTTGATCATTATAACCTTCTTATATATGCATTAGGTTTCTTACATTTCTGATAACTGCTTGGATCTTACACTAATAAACTTGACCATACTTGGGGGGATTAACGGGGTGACCTAGCAAGCTTGTATTCATGGTTTTGGTTAGCCACCAGGGGGAATTTGTAGAGCCATCGTCCACTCCCACCATTCTATCATTTTACATCTTATCTCCCATACATCCATCCCATTCCCCTAGTCCAGCCATTAGGATGACCTTTTGAGGGTTACACTTTGCCCTGTGGAAAGAAGGGGCTAAAGGCCCAGGGGGTAAAAGCAGTTGGTAAAAGATAAAAGCCATAGGAAATGAAACCTAGAGATTCTTCGCCCAGGGATCCCCAAGAAGGCAATAAAAGGCCTCTCGATAAGAAACAGAAGGGACCCTAAGAAAAATAATGAAACAAGACCTAACCAAGAGGATGGGAGGTCTCATCACGAACCGACCCATTATGTTCATAGGTATCTAGCAGTATGACATTTCCATCATCTGGTCACCACGCCAGGGCAATGACCTTTGGTTGCATGACTAAAGGAAAGGGGGTCTCATCACGAGCCAGCCTTATCATTTCTGCAAAAATACCAGTGGGTAACACTGTTAGCTCTGGTCACCATGCCAAGGTAGTGTCCTCTGGTCAAACCTTGGGTTAAAAAGAAAGAAAAGCAATAAATAAAGAATAAAGGAAATAAAGGGGCTTGGAAAAAGTGCATCCATGACGGGTACAATTCACCTCGTACAAAGGCACCCACGAACAACACCTACCCCTGGTCTTACTATGACTGGACATCCCTAGACCATATCACTTCATGAACATGGCTTGAATGATCCTCTGTGGAAACTTTCCTTTTCTTGGGGATATTAGCCCAATAGGTTATTCTGTTCGTTTCTTCAACCTTGTATAGTAGATATGTGTAATGTCTTTGAGCTCTTAGAGGATATGCTAGGGGTTTTATGCATGTATTTGATAAATTTAATGATGAAATATGATTGACATTGCTATGATCCC
>JASDQU010101730.1:13390-34102 GCA_032191745.1 Picea mariana | reverse complement strand
CGTGTTGTTCGACTTCTGTTTAGTCGATGATGTTTGTTGGCTTGTAAGTCAATTTTGAGTACATCGAGATGCAATAAAATTCCATGTACTTTGATGAAGTATAAGATGCGACAGTTTGTTTGAAGAACAAAAGATTTTGTTGGCATCATTTTTCAGTCTTGTATAATTTGTTTTCGAGATTGATGGTTTTCTTGGCTTGTGACAAGATGTCGCAGGAAGTTTTTTTGCAGCCATTGGAGAGCTGATTATGTTGACATAAAAGAGTTCACAAGAGGAACTTGATTCTCAGTGGGAAGGTTGGCAGTCTTCCAAGCACAGAGAGAATAGTGGGTCAGCAGCAGCCAGAGAACAGTGGTTGAGGGACATAGTCAGTTGCAGTGCACGGTATGTCAAAGTATTCAAGTGATTGTCAAAAAGATTTTGATATAACTTGAAAGCAGACAGATAAGATTTTGTGGGTCCAAAAGCCTTTTAGTGGGAAGGTGTGATCAAAATCTGGACCAGGGGTCAAATTTTAGCTCAAAAATCAATGTTCTCAGAATTGCCTCAAAATGAACGAGAGCGTAGCCCTCATCATTAGAAACCCAACGCAATTTGTTTCATCTCAAACGGACATTGGGAGTGAGAGATATCGCGATCTGTCCAAATCGTCAAACAGGCAAAAAAAATGAGTGCTGACTGTGCAGTCTATACAATCCGTACAGATGCTGACGTGGAAGAGACCGTATGCTGATGTGTCTTGACTGTACATGCTGACATGGCATAGGTGACGTGGCAGTTTTTGATTGGTTGACAGTTGGGCGAATCAAGTTTTGACACGTGGCAATTATTGGGTAAATGGCATGGTGCCACGTGGCCTAGTCATGGGCTGCCACGTGGCACCCCTTTATTGGATGCTGGTTTATTGGTTAGTTGATCAAAATTTTATGGAGGCCATGGGGTTCGACCCCCGTACCTCCCCACCACATAGCGACTTCGCAAGGACCGTCCGACCAACGGACCACCGATTGAGCCTTGTTATGTATACGGGCTTGTATATATTTAAAGTTGTAATTTGTAATGTGTGGCGGGGGGTCGGGCTAGGGCTTAGCCCCGGCCTGAGGTTTTATTGTGTCACACATATGACCATGCCATATTGTTTGCGCGTGGTTTTGGATTGCAAAACAGAGCCCGCGGTCCTATTTACACTCCCATACGACCATGTCTCCGTGGAATGGCGCGGGACTTGTGTTTAAACCCATGGTTATATTGTGTGTACGTGAATTTCAAACGAAGTTTAGGCACCAATATTTATGCATGGGTTTTAACACGGTTTTGTATTGCTACATATGACCACAGTTGGAGCGCACAGAGGGCGGTTTCAAACGGTTTTGACCGTTAGCCCCTTTTTCTAATGTGCAAGGTCATATGGAGGATCACGTGCCCAAGTGCTAGGTGGTTAGGGGCTGGAGGCACCCTAACCATCCTACAGTTTGCACCATTTGTACGGTTGCGCCCGGTGCTGGGTTTTAATGTGTTTTGGGAGCGTGTTCTTGGTTCAAGCACACAGAGGTGCGTTTTGGCGAACCAGTTTCAGAAAGCTTGAAGGAGGAAAATGGAGGAGGCCTAACTTCTTCATCTTTTGGCCGATTGAGGTGCCGTAAAAGCCCAGCTAGAGATTTTTGGACGTCCTGGATCCACTGGTGCTGTTATCAAGGCCATTTGAAGACTTCTTCTACAGGTTTTTCACCATTGAAGTTTCAGGAAGCTCCAGGGAGCTTTAAGCCCTCATTGATTGAGGACATGGTTTGGTGAGCCTATGTTTGTTTTCTGTGATTGAATAATCATTTTTGGCTAATTAATATGCTCTGAACACATTGGGACAGGTTTCAAAGGCTGTTGAGGACTTTTATAGGTGTTTTTTCCAAAGAGAATCTCAGGGAAGCTTATGGCCACATTTAGAAGAGGTCATGCCCGAATGAGCCATGAGCCGTTTTCAGAGTTCTATTAGTCATTTTTGTTGTTTTTATGTGTTCTGATCTCAATGGTACAGTTTGTTTTTCCATTGGAGTTGAGAAGAAGCTTGTAAAAGAACTTTTAACTAATAAATCCCAGAGAGCCAAGTCCATTGATGGAGGCTCAAGGAGATGTAGCCCGGAGGGGGGTGAACTCCTTTATCAGCTTGTTCTTGTTGTGAGTTTGATGGTTTATTTGCTGCAAGTTGTGTTGCTGTGTATTTGTTTAAAGTACATATTTAACCATCTAAAAGAACAATTCCTCACACATAAACATTTACAAGAAGATGCATGAACTTAACACATAATTTTATCTTGCATATTTATACACATGAAGCAAGGTCCTATAAAGTTTATTCTAATGAAGTAGCGGGTGCTTGCATAGCATAACAAGTCAGGCTTCTATTTTCATATCAAGCTCTATGATGATTGTTGCAAGGTGTGCAATAGTCAATAGATAGTCAAGAGGACTGTAGGAAAGGCTGGAAGCACTCACGGTTGCAGAGTGACAACAACAAGTTTGCCAGGAGGGAAGACAGGAATAGGAAGATGGCTACTGAAGGCCATGGATGTGGTGGAAAGAAGAACCATCAGCAGCAGAGAAAATATGAAATGGATAAAGAACTCGCTGAGATAAGGGTGAGAATGGAAGAGCTTTCACCGTGGATGCAACAGAACGCAAAGCTGCATTGGGTGTATGAATGGCCTCTGAGGAGGAAAGTAGAGTGGCCAATCAAGAAATTGTTGGCCAGAAGACAGCAAAGGCTGTTGAGGAGTTGGTTGAGGTATGTGAAAATCCTCAGGGCCACAGAGGAGATGGTTCATGCCTATGAACCAAAAGCTGGGAGAAATCTCAGTGACGATGAGGAGGAAGAGAGATCGTGGAGAGATCTCAGAAGCTGCCAAGCGGGTAGTGAGGAACTTTCAAGTTTCCAAGAGGGAAATGACATGGGATCAATAGAGGATCTCATAGACTGCCAGGTGGGCAGAGGAAGAGGAGAAACTCCATATTGCCAGGTGGGCAAGGGAGAGAATATGAGACTGTCTGAAAGTCTCATGAACTCAAGGATAAGCTTGGATCAGCGAGAGGAGATGATAAAGAAGATGAGATTAGAGGTGAGTTCATATTAGCAAGGACAACTGATAGAGAAGGAAGATTAGAAGAGAATTATGATGATTGGAGGGATAAAGGTATTCCTTCCATATATCCCAGTTGAGGCCAGCATGTGTGTTGCCAATGCAGCAACAATAGAAAGACAACCAACGGTGACTGTCATGATGAAGGAGAAGATATCAGAAGCTGCCCAAGGAAAAGAAGAGGAGCACACAGTTAAGATGCTCACTCCATGGGAGATGGAGCTAGAAATGTTGGAGGATTGGTTGAACCATCCAAAACCAGTAGATGACTTCCATGAGAAGACATTCATGAAGATTTTGGAAAAAGAGCATTCAGAGGAATTGCTCAGAAATTTCAGCCAAGGAGCTGAACAGATGATAACTGCAGTGCCGAGGCATGCAACAGAAGGTGAATCAGAATTCCAGTCTGAGGAGCAGCTGGAGGAATTTGGAATTCAACCAACACAAAGGGAAATGGCAGAAACAATTCTATTAGAGCAGGTGACTGAACAACAGGTCAGTCAAGAGGATAAGACAACAAAGATGAATTTTTCAGCAGGGTGGCAAGTTGAGGCCATAGAGGAAGAAGATGGCATGGGATATCTAGTTGATCTACCCATTTGTAGGGAAGGAGTGCAGTGGAGCAGGCTGCAAAAGGAAAGCCATCCATGGGAGCAACTAGATGAGGTGATTGAGGGAATCAGAAGGTTGATGTTGAGGTCAACAACAGAAAATGCCAGTGAGGAGAAGCTGAGTAGAGGATAACCTACCATAGCAATAGGGAAACAGATGCAGCAGCAACAACGAAGCAGTGGAGCAGATGGACAGCTCCAGAGAACTATTTGGGATCCAGGTGGATTTCAACAATGGTGTTGGGAAGCTCATGAGCAGGAGCTCATGATTTTTGCAGCTGAGGAGTATGATGCAAGAGAATCACTCCAACGTCATCAAGCACCAGCTAGCCAGCACATCAAGCGCGCATTCAATGGAGGGAGAGAGGCGTAACCCTCTCATTTATCAAATTTTGAAATTGTATTAAATGTTGTAAGGTGGTAGAGCCAAAAGCCATGCATGTGCACATGCTTTAGATAAAAGTTTCCTTAAATGGTTGTAAGGATGAGATCTAGATCCAATTCAGACTAGACAACCATTCATTGTAATTGAATGCAAATTAATGAGAGTTGGTGAGATGGAGGGAAGATCTCGAAGAGCCCCCTTTTGTAAAAGGATCCTTTGTATCTGTAGAGGGTGATTTGGTAGAGAGAAAGAGTAGAACAAAGAATAGGTTAGAGAAGAGAGAGCCGAGACTTTGTTGTGGTCCGAAATCAAACACATTTTAAAGAGGCATTTCATATTAATACAACCAGAGCAATTATTCTTGCATGTTATTCTGTGTTTGTTGATGAATGTCTTTATGTGTTTATGGTATGATGTAGATGTGTGTTAGTTTGCATTTGTAGGTTACAGACATAAGTAATTGTCTGTTGGGTTGTTTGATTCCAGGTCTGGTTCTTTGTGGCTTCATGCAAGAGGTTTCATGACATAACACTGAGGGTTCTATAAGCCAGTGCATAGAGTACACTTCTTAATTTTGCGGAACTTAGACAAAGACGTGCCAGGAGGGTGCACCAGAGGAATTCATTGAATCAATGAGGAGGCCTCAAGGTTTTTGAACACCTTGAAGGAAGAACTGTGCAGAGGAGGGCACAGGGAAGACAAAATTTTTGAGAATTATATGAGACTCTGCAAAGAGGGCATTGAGTGGATGCACAGGGTGCACAGAAGGAGAAATCTATTTCGAGTTTGGCGAGAAGACAGATTCACTGAGGATTCTGGAGAACTCTACCAGGTGGGCATTGAGAAAGTGCATAGAGTTCACAGAAGAAATCTATTCTGAGTTCTGAGAAGAAGGAGAAGTGTCCTTGAAAGATGCTCACAGAGTTGTCGAATACTCTGTAGACTCAGCAAGAGGTTGTAGAGATTGAAGAAATCCTTTAAGGATTCAAAGTAGCAAAGCTCAGAAGGGATAGAACCTCTTTGAATCAATCAAAGGGATATAGAGAGCGAAATTGTCGCATAGAAGGAGGATGTCAACTCATTGGCTAGAAGTCATTGAGGAGTGAATCGGGCGGTTAGAATTCTCCATGGAGCGCTCGCAAAATCGTGAGGACCATAGGATTGCCAGAAGTTGCAAGGTGGTTAGAGGCCGGGGAAACCCATCACCCAGGATTCGAGAGTCAATATGAGCCATTGATCTCATTTCAACTCGCGTCATTGGATCATTTCACGAATTAGGGGTTCGTGAGTTTGGAGGGAAAACCAAATTCTTGGTTTCGTCTCGAGTTGTGAGGAACAGGGAAGGAGATTTGGACCATTAGATCCAAGCCACGGGAGAACCGTTGGATCAGAACCTTCGCAGGGTATCGCGTATCGAAGGTTCAGGGGTTGAAAGAACTTCTTTTTGACTACAGAAGTCACGAAGTGCCGAGCACCAAGGACTCATATGAACACGTGGCACATTCATTAGGTGGGGATCACGTGGTTGACAGGTGGCATAACAAAAAGCACCCAGAGAAAAGTGGAAGCAGGTGACAGGTGGTGGACACATGTTGCCTGGGAAGGAGTCAACCTAGCTGTTGACTTATCGCGTCTCGGGGATTCACAAAGGAGAAGCGTGAGGCTTCAACACTCCAACTCGCGAAGTCGTGAGTTGTGAGTAGTGATAGCACTTAGTCCTAGCCGGTGGTTATGTGTGGAAGGCGATAGCAAGGAAGGATCCATACTCATATCGCATCTTGGGTATCAGAGGTTTGGAGAAAGAGGAGTCGAGGTCATCGACTCATGAACTCGCGAGTTGCAAAAGGCGCTTGCGCTAAGGCCCGGTTGTGGTCCCATGGAGATGTAAGGCTCACGCCTGGTGTTAAGTTGCACAGGGTAGGTTTTTATGAAGGAACCATGGATCGAATTCATGAGGTCCAAATAGGGATCTGAGGGAGCCGCTTCGGCTCAAGGAGAATTTAGAACGATCCTAAGCGGATCTCGACCCGAGGGTCGTGGGTCTGCACCAAAAAATACAACGACCCACAAGATGAATTTTTTACCACATATACTTGGATATGTTTCCTCAATGGAATATCAATTTCATGTTCTGAATCATTCTAGAAAAAACCGTTATTGTGAAAATGGTGAGATGACCTGTAAATAACATACCTTAGAAAGCATCATCAAAAGAATTTATCCTTCCTTGAATTCTGGCCTTCTTTCCTTCACCTTCCCTTAGAAATTAGGCTTAGAGATCCTTTGGTTACCTCATGCACCTATATATATTCAATATTCTCAAGTGTGATTAAAATGAGAGAGCCTTGCCTCTTATTTATACTCTTCAAGTAGCTTCCTTAAAAACATCTTCTTGGTTACTTTGCCCACTTTCCTTATTTTAGGGTTAACCCACTTCTAATTTCTCCATTAAATTTATTATTTAAATAATTTATTTGTATTCACTTTGAATTATAGTACACTCATCACTTCACTTTATTATTTACCTTCTAAAATCTCTTAAACCACTTTGACTACTTTGACCTTTTGGGGCTTCTAGATGACATATGAGGGTCCTCCAACTTCATAAGGCCATAACTCTCAAACCGCGAGGAGTTATGTGACGTTCCACATACCACAAGAAATGGAATGACATGTAATATCCATATATAATAGTATCACCTTAAAATATATTAAAACTCATACCATTATCCATCAAACAAGCTTGGGTCCATTACCCAAACCTGGGTTATCCAACTTCACATGGCCATAACTCTCTAACTATGAGGAGTTATGTGACGTTCCACATACCACTGGAAATGGAATGACATGTACTATCCATATAAAATATTATTATCTTAAAATATATTAAAACTCATACCATTATACATGAAACAACCTTGGGTCCATTACCCAAACCTTTGTGCTACCAGAATTCGCTACCAGACTTTCTTCAAGGGTTGACATCAATGAAAACTAATATTAATCAACAAAACCCCCCTTTGTCATTGATGACAACACTCTTATGAAATACTGAAATTATNCCATCAAACAAACTTGGGTCCATTACCCAAACCTGGGTTATCCAACTTCACATGGCCATAACTCTCTAACTATGAGGAGTTATGTGAGGTTCCACATACCACTGGAAATGGAATGACATGCACTATCCATATAAAATATTATTATCTTAAAATATATTAAAACTCATACCATTATACATGAAACAACCTTGGGTCCATTACCCAAACCTTTGTGCTACCGGAATTCGCTACCAGACTTTCTTCAAGGGTTGACATCAATGAAAACTAATATTAATCAACAAAACCCCCCTTTGTCATTGATGACAACACTCTTATGAAATACTGAAATTATGTCATGCAATACTGAAGTCATATCACTCATGCTCCCCCTGGAAACATGCCTCTTCCCTCTGCATCTCTATGACCATTTCTCCCTCTGGAACCATGCCTCTGTCCTCTACATATGATGAATCTCTCCCCCATTTTCATCAATGGTAAAGGTATCTTTCCATCTAGGGCTGCTCCCCCTAACTGAGCTATTCTCTTTATGGTGCTTTCTCGTGTACAGCTAAGAAATATAAAATAAGCATTCAAAAGAATTCATTTTGGAGTAGAAATAACTCTGAGTCTTTGGCGAAGATACTCAAAGGATTCCCGTGGAAGTGGTTTTGTAAATATGTCTGCCACTTGTTATTTTGTGCCCACATACTCAACTCTGATGTTCTTTTCTGCAACCTATTCCCGTAGAAAGTGATACTTGATTGGAATGTGCTACTTCTTGAAGTGCATCATCGGGTTCTTTGAGATACCGATGACGATTGTATTATCACAATAGATTGGAATGGGCTCATCATACTTAACCTGTATATCTGTCAAATTTTGTTTCATTCAAAGAACCTGTGTACAACATGTTATTGCTGCAATATACTCTGCCTCAGTTGTAGATAAATATACTAATGATTGTTTCTTGCATAGCCATGATACTAAACACTCATCCAAGTAGAACGTTGCTCCATTGGTGCTTCGTCAATCATCAATACAACCTGCCTAATCTGCATCTATGTAGGCAATAAGTAATAGATCCTTTCCTTTTGGATACCATAATCCAAACTCTTTTGTTCCTTTGAGATATCTGAAAATCCTCTTCACTGCTAATACATGTGATTCCTTTGGTGCTGCTTGAAATCGTGCCACCTATCCAACTGCTTGCATTACATCTGGTCTAGATGTTGTCACATATAGTAGGCTCCCAATCATTGACCTGTATTGCCTCTGATTTGTAGACTTCGAATCATCATCTTTTCTCAACTTGCAACTAGTTTGCATGGGAGTGATAACTAGTTTGTAATCTTCCATTTCGAACCTCTTTATCATTTCTCTGATATACTTGGTTTGAGAAATAAAAATTCCTTGGTTTCTTTGACGTATCTGAAGTCCTAGAAATAAATATAGTTCTCCAAGTAACGACATTTCAAATTCATTCTGCATATCGTTTGCAAACTTTTGGCTTAACCTGTCATCATCACTACCAAAAATAATATCATCAACATAAACTTCAACTAATAAAATATTACCTTGACTTACCTTGATGTAGAGGTTGTTGTCTGCACTTCCTTTTCTGAACCCTGCTTGATGTATATATTTATCTAGTCTAGAGTACCATGCTCTAGGAGCCTGTTTTAGACCATACAAGGCCTTCTTTAATTTGAACACATAGTCTACATTCTTTGACAACTGAAATCCTTCTGGTTGTTCAATGTAGACTTATTCTTCAAACTCCCCATTTAGAAAATATGATTTTACGTCCATCTGATACATTTTAATATTTTTGGAGCATGCATAAGCTAAAAGAAAACAGATTGCTTCCATTCTGGCAATTGGGGAAAATGTCTCTTCAAAGTCGATTCCTTCAACCTGTGCATATCCTTTACATACCAATCTAGATTTGTTCCTTGTAGCATGTCCATATTCATTCAATTTATCCTAAAGACCAACTTTGTGTCGATCACATTCTTATTCTTTGGTCTTGGAGCCAGTTCCCAAGTGTCATTTTTCTCTATTTGATCAAATTCTTCATCCATGGCCTTATTCCAAAATTCATCCTTGCTAGATTCTTCAAAACGGTTTGGTTCAATTGTAGATAAGAGTGCTAGGTGTGTTTGTTTTGGTGAACGGATTTTTCTTCTAGTCTCAACTTCTGCATCTTTGTTTCCGATAATATGATCTGAAGGATGATTCTTTTGTACTCGTCTTCTAGGTGTCTTTGGAGATACTTGTTGAACTTTCTCTTTTGTTTCTGTCAGATTCTCTTCATCTTCCTATTCTACTTATTTTTCATCTTCTGCTTCTTCTTCTAAGGGTTGTTTCATTGATTCATTTTCTTCCTTTGATTTTGGTCTACCAGTTTCATCAATTGTTACGTTGATGCTTTCCACAACTTTGTTCAATCTTAGATTGTAACACTTGTATGCTTTCCTTGTACTTGAGTAACCAACAAGTACTCCTTTGTTCACGCGAGAGTCAAAATTTTCCACTCCACCATCTTCTCTTTTGATATAGCATTTGCTTCCAAAAACTCTGAAGTGCTTTACATTTGTTGGTCTTCCTTTCCATAGTTCGTAAGGAGTTTTGTCAGTGTTTTTTCTGAGCATTACTCTGTTTTGAATGTGAACTGTTGTATGCACTTCTTGTGTCCAAAAAATATCTATCAATTTTGTATCCATTAGCATTGTTCGAGCCATTTCCTGTACTTTCATGTTCTTTCTTTCAACAACTCCATTCTGTTGAGGTGTCCTAGCAACGAAGAATTGCCTTTTTATTCCATGATTGCTGCAGTAATCCATAAATTCCTTTGAGGTGAACTCTCCTCTAGTATCATATCTCAATCATTTTATTTTTGAATCCATTAAAGCAAACTGCAGTCATTCTTGTATAATCATCAACTAATAACATAAAGTATTTCTCACCTTTTAAGCCCTTTGTTGTATTTGGTCCAACTAGATCAGTATGCACAATTTACAATGGTCTTGTCGTTGGATATTCCTTTGATTTGAACCTGTTCTTTGTTTTCTTTCCTTGTTGACAATGCCTGCATAAGGTATTTGTTGGTTTCGTGATCTGGGGCATTTCTCTGACTGCTTATTTTTTGTTGACTTTAACAAGGTTATCAAAATGTATGTGACCCATTCTTCTGTGCCATAGCCAACTTTCATCTTCCTTTCCTAGAAAACACTTTTCATTTCCAATTTCATTTAACACATATATGTTGCTTGAAGTTATTGCAGTTGTAGCAACCAATTTCCCTGAACCTTCTTTTCTTATCTCACACTTTTGTGAATTGAAAGTAACTTTATGACCTTGGTCACACATTTGACTCATACTTAGAAGATTATGTTTCATATCTTCTACTAGTAGAACATTTTCTTCCTTTTCATTTTTATTCCCAATTCGGACTGTGCCTTTTCCAATGATTTTGGTTGAATTATCATTTTCGAAAGAGACTAACCCATCTCTTTCTTTTAGTAATGTAAGAAACTTGTCTCTATTACCTGCCATGTGTTTTGAACATCCACTGTCAACATACCAACCATGTTTCTTTTGCTTAACTTGTAGAGCGAGTGTGCATTCTTCATTTCTATATTGATCCTGCTTTCTTATCCATGTTCTTTTCTAAGGTTCCTGTCTGTGATTGCTATTTTTTTGTGGTTCTTTAGGAGGGACTTTCATTCTTCAATATTTGGCCATATGTCCAAAATTATTACATTTGTAACATTCCACTTCAGTGCTCAAAGATTCAAACCTGTTGTAACTTCTTCTCTGTGTTTCACTAGGCCTTCTTGGATAACCCCTTTGTGTGTGACTCTCAAAGTAGTTATTGTTTCTATTGTTAGCTCTGCAATTCACATATTTATGTCCAAAATTATTACATGCATAACATAAACCAAAGAATATAGTTTTATACCTAGGAGTTGAGTATCTTCTGAAAGGAAGTGCTCTTGTGAATCCTTCTTCTTCTTGAGACCTATCTATCGGTTGTTTATTCTGAAATATGAATCTTTTCGGTGGAGAAGTGTCCCTATAATATTCCTTGTATATCTTCCTATCCTCTTTGATTTTTTCTACATATGTTTCTTGCTCTGTTGTTTTGGAGATTGATCTCTTTTATGTCTGATTGTATCCAAGTCCAGTGTTGTCAAAATGAGATTTTTTACTGTTGATAATGTCATCCAAAACTTTTGAGCTATTCTGCATATTTTTCTTTTGAATATCTTTTCTTAATGTGACAATTTTTTCTTCCAAGTTTCCAATGATCCTATCCTTTTCTTCTAGCTGTTCTTTGAGTGCTTCTTCAATTATTTTATCTTCTTCTATTTGAACCTTCAATTTTGTGATAATTTGTTCTAGTTATTGAGTGTCTTCTTTCTTGTCTAGTTCTACTTGTAGTTTCTTGTTTTTCTTCTTTTCTCTTCTGATAACTTCTATGGCACACATTAATTCTTCTCGAAAGTCAATTTCTGCCTCTTCAATTTCTTCATATTATTTTTTGGCTTCTTCATATTCTTCTTTAGAGTCTTCTTTATCAGAGTCTTCTACTACCATGAATAGAACTCTTCCTGTCTCACTGTCACTGACTTCATCTTCATCTGATGATGAGGTGTCTTCTTTGGTGCATAAGTTTTTCTTGAAAACTTTCTTTGTAGTTCTTTTGCCTTTCTATGTTTGTTTTTATTTTGAGTAACCTTCATCATTTCTCTTTTTCTTATGAGGACATTTGTTAGAAAAATGACCAATACCATCACACTTAAAACAAATTAAAGGAAGCTTACCTCTATACCTACTGTCGGTTCCCTTGTTCAGTATTTTGACGAAGTTGGCCACTTCTTCATCATCTTCTGAGACGTCACTGTTGTTGCTATATTCTTCTTGTTTCTTTTGCTTTGATCTTTTGGATGCTTTGAAGGATGCTTCTTTTACATCTGAATTTTCCTGTTCATTTCTCATTTCATATGCTATGAAAATTCCATGCAATTCATCCATGCTTATTGAGTTTAGATCCCATCTCTCTTCTAGTGTTGATATCTTAGGGTTAAATCTCATAGGAAGAGATATTAGTACTTTTTGAACAATTACAGGTTCTTCAATTTCTTCTCCCAATCCTATGATTGCATTCACTATTTCATCGACTCGTAAGAAGTAGGCTGTAATATTCTCATCTTCCTCCATTTTTAGTTGTTCGAACTGACCTCTGTAAGTTTGAATCTTTGTTGCTTTGACTTTTGTATCTCCTTCATAAACATTTTGAAGCTTGTCCCAAATCTCTTTTGCGGATTTACAATATGAAACTTTGGTGAATACCATATCATTGAGGCCATTCAAAAGTGCATTTGTTGCTTTGGAATTATTCTCATAGAGTTTCACTACTTTGTCATTTGTTGGTGGAATTGCTGGTGTTGTGTATCCATCTACAATTGATTTCCAAACTTGAAATCCCTGTGCTTGTATATATGTCTTCATCCTTATGATCCAAAAAGCATACTTTTTTCCATCAAACTGTGGCATTCCATTTTTATACAAGTTGGTACTCTCCATGATCTACCTTTCAGTGGTTAAACTGATTTCTGAAGGAACCTGCTCTGATACCAATTGTTGGATTACTAAGAGGGGGGATGAATTAGTAATAGCACAATTATAATCCCTTTTAACCAAATAATCCAAGTTTTATATCAATGTAGAATTATTATCCAATAATGAGAAATAAGAAATGAACAATCACACACATACACAGTACACCAGTTTTTTACGTGGAAACCCAAGGCGGGAGAAAACCACAAAATGATTTTTCTTATATGTCTTGAAGAATTACATTCATTGGAAGCGCCAACTTCCTTTGTTTTCCAGCTGCAACTGGAAGGAGGCTCCAACCCCCTATATTCTCAGGCTACAACCTGAGGGAAGCTCCAACTCCCCAATTTTCTGGCTACAACCCAAAGGAGGCTACAACCCCCTATGTTCTCTGACTACAACTGAAAGGTGGCTACAACCACCTGTCCTTGCCCTGTCCAACTGCCCTGAAGTAGAAGTAGAATGATGGAACAACTATCACGCTATCACTTTTAGATATACTTTTGTAAACCTGTACCAATAAATCTAAACCATGCATCAACCATGCATCAACCTGTAACTCAACCTGTACCATAAAGAACTGCATCAACCATGCACCAACCTGTACCAAACAACCTGTAATCAAACTATATAATAAACAAGTGCATCCAACCATGTACCAAGTATGTACCAATCATGTGTCAATTACTCATAAACTATGAATCATCAATATGTACCAACATCATCAACTATACACCTCATGTATGTGCCAACTCATCAACTACTTGTCTCAACCATGTACCCAACATGTACCTCAACCAAAAGCCCTCATCAATATCATCATCCAAATATGATTTTTAACTATGTAATAGACCTGGTGTATATGATCACATACCTGCAACCCTTCCTTAACTTTAACAACAAGAGACTAGCATTTTCATCAAACTTTTCTTTAGTCTCACATGACTAGTTTTGGATTAGTCAACAACCCTAGCTTGAAATAATCATAACTTTGTACCTGAAATGAATAAATATCTGAAACTGATACACAATGTTCTTCAGTATTTTTTATGCAATTCCTCTAGGTTTCACTACTTGGAACCTCTCAGAAAAGGATTTATACAAGAATGGCATACCTTGCTGAATTATGGCTTATTCTAGAGAGCGACCTTGTAGAGCATGCCCCATACAAAATATTTTTTGAATCGATATGAAACTGTTACAAAACATAACATAGAATATACTCTAACCAGCACATTTGGTATTACTAAATTTGGATCTGTTATGAATAAGTTATGACGTTTTTACCCGAAATACCTGTTTTAGACTAGTTTCGGGACTAGCCACAAACCCTATTTTCCACAGAGTGTAAATCCAAAAATACAACGATCCACAAAATGAATTTTTTACCAAAGATGCTTGTATATGTTTCCTCAATGGAATAGAAATTTCACGGTCTAAAGCATTCTATAAAAAAAGATATTGCAAAAATGGTGAGATGACTTGTAAATAACATACCTTAGAAAGCATCATCAAAAGAATTTATCCTTCCTTGAATTCTGGCCTTCTTTCCTTCACCTTCCCTCATAAATTCAGCTTAGATGTCCTTTGGTTACCTCATACACCTATAGATATTCAATATGCTCAAGTGTTATTAAAATGAGAGGTCATTTCCTCTTATTTATACTCTCCAAGTAGCTTCCTTAAAAACATGTTCTAGGTCACTTTGCCCACTTTCTTTATTTTAGGGTTAGCCCACTTCTAATTTCTCCATTAAATTTATTATTTAAATAATTTATTTTTTATTCACTTTTAATTATAGTACACTCATCACTTCACTTTATTATTTACCTTCTAAAATATCTTAAACCACTTTGACTACTTTGATCTTTTGGGGCTTCTAGATGACATATGAGGGTCCTCCAACTTCGTAAGGCCATAACTCTCAAACTGTGAGGAGTTATGTGACATTCCACATACCACTAGAAATGGAATGACATGTAATATCCATATAGAATAGTAGTACCTTCAAATATATTAAAACTCATACTGTTATCCATCAAACAAACTTGGGTCCATTACCCAAACCTGGGTTCTCCAACTTCACATGGCCATAACTCTCTAACCGTGAGGAGTTATGTGATGTTCCACATACCACTGGAAATGGAATGACATGTACTATCCATATAGAATAGTATTATATTAAAATACATTAAAACTCATACCATTATACATGAAACAACCTTGGTTCCATTGCCCAAACCTTTGTGCTACCGGACTTTCTTCAAGGGTTGACATCAATGACAACCAATCTTAATCAATAGAATACCTGCATATTTTTTAGGATTTTTGAATTTTTTTTGTATATGTGTACATAATGCATTGATGAAAATGCATAAATAAGGGGAGGGTATTGTAATATCCCTAGGCCGAACCCAATTGCAAATGTAAATGAAAATGTACTTCAGCTGGTGAGTTGTTTGATGTCATTTTTGTATGCACCTTTCATGGCATAGTGCACATGTACTGCGTAGTAAAATGATGAAGTGTGCACATTCCAGGATATTGTGTGCAACAACTTAAGTGCGCGCAATTTTAAGGCCAGGGAGCCTTTGTGTATATGTTGTGTTTTATAGGCTAGTGAGCTAGTTATTATAAGATAGGAGGCTTATGTTTGTATTAGGCCAGAGGGCCTAGATGCTAAAGGCCAGTGCACCTATTTTTGTATATGTCTCATAATTAATATAAAATACATCGTTGCGTGCAGACAAACCATGATAAAAGAGTATGGGGAACTAAAATCCACTAGTTAGGGAAAGGGGGGGATAAAATTTAAGGAAAAGGGGCTAAGCTAGGGAGGTTAAGCCAAAAAGGAATATTATATTAATATTCCTTAAATCATAAAATATGGAAAATTATTTTTTCCTAAGTTCTAAGGATGGGGACAAGTGGGCCAAAGTAGCTCCAAACATGACAAGTGTCAAGTTGGGGACATGCATACATATATTTTGCACTTAGTTCATTTTCCCATCATTCCTTCCATCATTCATCATTCAGGGAATCACTCCATGATCATACACACACTCACTCAGTGGTCCTCCATACTTTCCTGTCATTGTACCTGAACCTGTATCCATACCCATACCTATTTTTGTACTTGGCTAGCTTGGGAGCTGGACTGAAGAAGCGGGTTGTTAGGCCCATGGGATATTGAAGAGGCAGGTTATCATGCCCATGAGAAATCTCTCAAGGTGAGAGAATTTCTAGGAATTGATTTCCTGAAGGTGCTAAACTATAGCTACAGGGCTCTAAGACTTCCTATCCATCCTATTGTTGAAGCCGAGAAAGAAAGTGGGGTAGTCGAAGGACTGTTGAGCAGAGAAGGGGAACACTTCCTAGGGTGGGATAGGCATGTGGAGAATGAGGGACTTCACGCTGTTAGTTTGAGTTGGCACCTATGACAGAGTCTTTCCTTTTGTCCATGATCCATTAGCCTGGTTAGGAATCCCTTTACCTTGGTGGATTTTATTCCCAGCTCGAGAGTGACCCACTGCTGAGAGTCATGAGCAGTGTGGTCTAAGGTTGGGAGGTTCGTGGAAGGTCTGCATGCAATTGGTGATATTATTACCAAGATAAGTGTTAATTGTGTGATAAATTTACATGCTGAATTATTATTTTCGCGTTTAATTTTATGTGTTTATCCTATGTGTAGTTATAACTGTCTTTACATTTATGGGTATTTCCTGTATATGCTCCGTATATATGTTTATTGTTATTTCAGTATGAATCTATGCATTTACAGAATGTATTTGTCTGTTTACATTATATATATAAAGTTATGCAAGAGTTCTGTGTGTATATGTTTTAATTGCATACGGTTTGAAAATTTTATGTGGCATAGCTCAGTTGGATGTTGGGTATGTAAAGTATGTTGAGCAGAGAATACAGGCATTTTCTGGAGTAGCATGGCCTGGCCTGGGTGGACGGGGATGTTACATCTGTAATTTGCTTTCAATTTTCCCCATTGAGTCTATATGAATTTGCATCAACCCACACTTTTCAACTTCATTAGTGGTTTCAAATTTTTCTCTCAATAATTTAAATGAAGTAAAGCATAAGGGTAGAGAATTCCCATCAGTAATCCCATTGTTTTCTCCATGTTTACTGACACAAATGTGGAAATGTTGATTTATAACACCATGAAAATTCTCCTTCAGTAATTGGAAAGAAGAACAACACAAGGGTAGAGTATCTCTTTCACCCAATTTGGTACTTTCCTCATGTTCTTCATCACTGTCATAACTAAAATAGCAAGCTATTTGTTTTCTTGGGACTGCTAAAAATCATTAGTTCTTGATGAAGAAAATGCAGTTTCTTGTTCTAAAAATTCAACCTCAAAATAAACAATATAATCATCATCATATTCATCATATACAGGCACATCAAAGACCTCTGTGACCTCATCATTCAGGAAAGAACTTGGGGCATCAATTTGATCTTCAACAAGCTGATCTACCATTTCTGAAAAATCATTATCATTGTGAACTTCAAAAAGATATATGAAACAATCATCCTTTTTCTCTTGATGACACGGATCCAAATCAACAATTTGTTGATCATGCTCATCTTCATGACATTCTCCAATAGGTGGAAAATGATTTCCTGCAAAACCATCAACATTAAAAACTTCAAGAGAATGCATAACACTATTAATCCTCTACTCAAAATTTAGATCAGTTGTTTTTTTTTTCATGTTCACTGTCACTTTGTTCAACATTCAACTCTTCATTTTGAATTTGTTCTGAAAGCTTGCCACATACTTGAATATTATCTTCAACCTCCTGAGAATCACTAAACATTTGTTGTAAGGACCTAGATCTTCTTTCCATCAAAAGGAAGGACACATCTGCATGAAGAGTTGTTTCATAACATAGTTGGGCGGTGTCTTCAATGGGATGGATCTATTTGGGCATTTTATAATAAAGACTAGAAAACCTCCTACTGAAACTTGAGATGGTTTCATCTTTCATTCTTCTAATGGCATAAAACTTTGAAAGGATTAGATCTCATGACTTTATCTCACCCAAAAATCTACAGAAATCTTCCCTCAATTCATCCCACAAGCTAATCGACCAAGGTTGAAAATGTTTGAACCATGCTTTGGCATCTCCTTGTAATGATTGAGAAAAGGTTCTCATACATACAACATCTTGTTCAATTTCTAACAGATATATAAAATATTCAAAATCCTGAATGTGTTTTTCAGCTGCGATGTTCTTAAGCACTCCATCAAATTTGGGAAGATACTTGGCATGCTTTAGAGGAAAATCATGAAGAATAGAAGGCAATTTTAAAGGTTTGTATATCTATTGAATCTTGGAAGGTGTTGGATTATGTACATGAGATGTTAGATCAGATTTAGTATCTTGAGTCTCACCATCTTTGTTATGGTTTTCATATGAATCAAATGAAAGATCTTGATCAAGATCAGTAATATGTGAAGAAGATATATTCACAGTTTCAAAAGAAGGATTTTCAAATGCAGATTTTTGGTCCTCATAAGAATGCAACTTGTAAAGGAAAAACATTTTGACATGTTCTGGAAAATATAAGAGGCACTTGATGAATATGAATAAAATTTCTTGAAACAAATTTTCACCTTGATGCCTAAATCTTTGTCCCTTCATATTTCTTTCAAAAGAGCTCATCCTCCAGTGGAGTCCTTGAATTTCATTGAAGCTTGATTGGAGTCTCTAGGTGGAAATGTGCATCCTTCTTGTGTATCACCTCTATCCACCATCATAAATCAGATATAAACCTTGTCATTTCTCCTAGGGACAATGCAACTTTCACTCTCCAGAAATGGCGCCAAAATGTTATCACTCTATAATTTGCTTGGCTGAAGAAACAACTTACAGAGGTAACCACAAAACCAATTTAGAACTGGACACTAGCCTATACAGTTTGGAGAGGGATATCTCTTGTCACTTAGTCTCTGATAGATAGGTTTTCTTGCTAAAATCAATGGCTAGGTTTAAATAATTGGATAGATTTTTATAAGGTTTGTTGGAAAGGAGGTATGGTATCTCTTGGGAAATGGAGTCAACCCCTAAAAACGAATGAAAACAATCACTGGTATGTCGAACTTCTCAGAGGAACAAAGAATAAATTAGGTGATGAAATTTCAATTTTTTAGTTTGTTGTGTAGGGTGAAAGATGGAAACATGTAATTGAATCGGAGCACCATGAAAGGTGAATTCTGACAAGCTAAGAGAGAAAAAACAAAGTTTAAATCACTTGAATCTAAAGCACCATTTAGATGAACTTTAGACCCTTTAATATCCAATTTAAACAGATGAAATGCATATGAATAATAAGAAACAAGAAGTCCATACAAATACTAGAGCACAAGATTCAAGAAACCACCATTAGAATCTTTTTCTTGGAAAGTTATGGACTTCTGCATTTGTATTTCATTTGGATTCAGAGAAGTTTTTTATAATATCAAGCAAAAAATGACTACATTTATACCAACTCACCCCTCCTTTACATGAAAATGATCCAAATATATAACAACCTATTTCCACTCTAGGCCGTTAGGAGTTGAACTACTTCTTCCTGGAATTATGGATCTGGTTGCTTTCAAGGAGAACAAATCCTACATGATTTGCTAAAAACAGAAGATCCAATTTTGACCATCTGAATGTAACAAAAAAACTAATCTTTTACAATCATCAATCTTGAGAAACAATTGACCATGTTGTTGTGATGAATCACCAAGTACATTTGGAAAGTATTTCAAGTCAACCTATGCATCATTCAACAACTCTGCTACCTTTGCATAGTAAATTTGGGCTACTTCCACACAAGTTCTACCTACATCATTTGTGTAGCAACTTTGCATAGAAAATTCCATTTTGTTGTAACTTGTGTAGATCCAGGTGGCAACAAATGACTGGGAACTTGTATTTACCTCAAAACTCATATTCCTTTCACCTCATGTTGTCTTTTTTAATCATGTGAGTCTACAACATTTGTGTAGCGAGAACTTGTTACGCAAGTGCTGTGTATGACAGTTCACCAGTTAAAATAGCAATTGTGCCCAAGAAATTTTTTATGTTGTCACCCTTGTGAAAACCTTTTTTCATTCTCTAAAGTCATGTCATAGGCACTCCCAAGTTAAGCCTATTCAGATTGGGGTTCTCACATAGCCTTTTGAGCATTGGAGTGGGGTATAAACAAATTTTTGGTCGCACTACCTTTAATATTCTCGACTCAATTTCCATAAGATCGCTATACATCCAAGAATCTTCTACCATGGATGATATATCCTTTACAAATTTTTCCATAGTTGGCCGCAAACACACTTTTTACACCACTAGAAATTATTCTTGACTGGCATCTTTAGGAATTTTGAGCATAACTCCTTTCAAGATCTCGAAATCTAACTAGAGTTGGGAATTCGACTGAATACAGGCTCCTTTTGCTTGAATACTCAACACCTGTATGCTAATTGTTTGATGGTATATCAACAAAACTCGAAATCTAGTGGTGACAATGCTCAACCCTCTGGCTATCTCGAGCACATGTCAGAACATAACCATAAAGAAAACATTCATCTAGTTGACAACGGTCTGGAAACCTAGGTGAGTACATCCGACAAGCGTAAAAGGTGCAATTCAACCCATAATCACTAGATGAAATCTAATAGATGGAGCATTGGATTTTTAACATTTCATTGCTATGTTTTTATATTGTTATGCTAGTGGGCATTGTCCCACATTGTTGTGTAAAAATACATTTTAGTATTTATATACACCAATGGATAATATATATGTCAATGACTTGAGTACACTATGCTCCCTTGTGTGCTTGTTGCTTGGTTGTCTCTATGTTGGTTTTGACTTGATGTTGTGGCTAACTCGTGATGTGTATTTATGGTG
>JASDQU010101730.1:0-13385 GCA_032191745.1 Picea mariana | reverse complement strand
GGGGGGGTGAATCAATATTACCCTTTTTTTTTCTCAACAATTAGAAGTTACTTTTATATTTTGTTAATTACCAAAATAGATCAACAACAGACTTGTTTGTAAAATCAATTATATAAATATGATTAATAGGAATTACAAGGATTTTATGAAGAATGGTGAAGGACACAAATCCTTTTTAGAGAACCAACTCTAGGAGACACAAATCCCCTTATTTATGGCACCAACCCTAGGAATCACCAACTCCCTTGTTTCTTTAGGGCACCAACCCTAGGAAGCACCAAATCCCTTGTATTTAGGGCACTGACCCTAGGAAACACCAACTCCCTTAAATTACACTTAAAGGATATGAATCCTTTCGTACTCCTCCTTTCCACCCTCACTTCATAAGAATCATCAGTTCTTGTTATTGGACTCTGCTGCTATTTTGATCTTCTGATATGGAGTCCACAAACACTTTCTTCTCACCATTCTTTCTCATTTATATACTCTTCCCAATGGTGTGAGATATGAAGCATTATGTCCCTTTGTTTGGACCATTTCACCTCTTTATTTTAAATTAACAATAATATTTATTATTATTCAAGCATCATTGTGTAGTTTGTTAATTTAGAGTGATTTTAAATCGATCACAGGTATGGATCAATTTATTTAACTTGATTCCATGTCTCTATAGATGTTGCATAAATCGAATCCCGTAAAGGCGCTTCCTTAAAACCATTTACATTTGACCAATAGTGAAAAACCATGATCTTATTAATTAAGTGATGTATTGAGCACCTCAGGGCTTATGTGTTCGTAACCCATGACTGGGGGCTGGAACCTAGTCCTTTGGTACTTCGGGCAATTTCTCTCTCATCCAATATTCCAAAGTACTTTTCATCTAAGTAGATCGAATAGTCAATATTCGTTCTTCCATAAATGGACGATCATGTCTTGTCCATAGGATTCAAACAAATCAATGGCCATGACTTGATATTCCATTGAGTGGACGATTCTCATTCACTTCGGGACATCGAAGGTTTGAAGGTTTGGGTAATCATTGTTCCAATTTCCACCAGAGTTGGTTAGCGCCATAGTTGACTATCCCTTGATCTGACAGTTCCCATATTCTTCTTCATATCAATGGTTGTCGTTACTTAGGGGCTTTGAGTAGTTGTTGGTTTCTATCGAAGGAATAACTCCCGAAGTGATGTAACTTGTTGGTGTCATTGTTGACTTGGCACTAGCCGAGTGGTTTCCACGTGTCACCTAGATGTGTGACTTATGTAACCTAAAATTCCAAATGGACCTAGACACATGTCACCATCTAATTTCTCCATGTGTCCTTGATGATGTGTTCTGTTGACATGGATATCCTGATGCAATACATGTCCTCGTCCTAGATCTGACGGCTATGATTAGTTCTAGATTAATGGTCTAGATTTATTTCGACCTAGATTTAGTGAGATTCCCCGACTAAAACTCGAGAAACTTGACTTTATCTAGTGGTCGAGAATTCTCTTGTAGTATATCAATGATCATGGATGATTTCATAACTGAAAGTTGTGCAATCGTTAACTCAACCCTTGCATCCCAAAATGGTTCTTCGTCATTGATCTTCCCTTACTAAGATCTGAGGTCAGGACTTAATTGTATTTTTGACTCAAAGGTCCTCCTCTATAACTCCTAGATCTGACGGTCCAGTTTTGTCCCAAAATTTACATTAATGGACAATATTATCCCTCAATTATTCTATAGTTTTACTGTGGGGATTTCACTCCTGATCGCATTTCTGTAATGCGCTTACCCTTCTGAGATTTTTGGTAGATTCCTCTGCATGTTGTTTATATCATTGAAATGTGCTTTCCCTTCTGATATTTTTGGTAGATTCCTCTCCATGTTGTTTATATCATTTCAATGTGGTTTCCCTTCTGAGATTTTTGGTAGATTCCTCTGTTAATATTAAGGTAGCTTCGGGAGTATGAACCTCTATTGTGACCTTTGATGAGATTAGAATGTTTCAAAAGGAAGAAAAGAAATGAAGGAAACCCTAGACAAGATGTAGGCTAACAATAGATCATTAATATGAATTAATTAGTACCCAGAAGGAGAATTTGGCCCCAGTAAGTCTGCCATAATCACTATAAATACAGGGCGCCAGTCTCTCATTTAACACACTTCTCAGAATTGCAGAGAGTAGTTTTTGTGCACTACAGTCCAACAGTTTTGTGTGCTAGTCCTGAGGAAGGTGTTACGTCAGTTTTTGGGTGGGACTATTTGATCATCTTGGTTACTTCTTGCTTGGTGCATTAGCCTCTCTTGGCTATTGGATTGCTACCATGATTCTTTTCTTTATCAAGGTCAATGTGCTCGGAGGGTGGCTTCGGCCTATGGTTGGGTGACAAGGGTATTGTCACTGGTAAAACRAGAACAATCCTTCATATTCTAATAGGTTATGGGCCCACGCCTCCTTCATTCAGTCTAAACCACTGGAAGGAAACATAGCCATTAGGACATTGAGCTCGCTGAGGAACTGCCGCTAGGTTTACTAGCAGGAGTAGCTTCCAAGACACTGTCGCTAGGGTTACTAGCAGAAGTAGTTGCAGAAACCCTAATCTCAGATCCAACACCTTGTGATGGAGCATCTCACTCAAAGAGAAGATATTCAGATGCAATCTAACTCAGTGTACCTTTTGTCTCTCTCAGAAGACAAAAACGATGAAGTTGAAGTTTTGGATCAAGGCATGACCAGTTACCAGTCAACCAAAGACATGAGTGAAACAATCAGTATTCTACACTACTCAACACTCACTGGAACAATTGAAGATGACATGTGGATAATCGATAGTGGAGCTTCTAGGCACATGATGGGAGATCAAGCCAAACTCTCAAATCTAAATGAGAAGAATACCCCGTACAAGGTAGAGCTTGGAGACAAAACCGCTTACCCCGTGGAAGGATTTGGACAAGCCTCCATCAAAATGAAAATAGGTAACTATGTTCACTTAAGCAATGTTTTATATGTAATTGGTTTAGAAAGAATCTTGTATCGATATCTTGCCTAGAATACTAGGGAAACAAAATATCTTTTGTGGATGGAAAGGTGTTATCATGGCATAAAGACTCCAGCATAGAGAATGCTAGGGTTATTGGAAGTCGTGAAGGGAATTTGTATAGACTACTAGAACAAAATGAAGAAGCTCTTGTACATAACAAAGTCAACCCCAATGAGATTTGGAGCAAAAGGTATGCTCACATTAACTATCAAGCATTACCCTTTCTCAAAAGGATGGTTGAGGGAATACCAGAGTTGCAGCCTACACATGAAGGAATCTGCAAAGGATGTTCTCTTGGGAATAATATCAAGAAACCATTCCCAAGCAGCAACAACAGATATAAGGAGATTCTAGATCTGATACACTCAGATGTTTGTGGTCCAATGCCAGTAAAATCTCTAGGAGGATCTTCTTACTACATAATCTTCATAGATGACTATTCAAGAAAGACTTGGCTATATCTACTAAAGAAAAAAGATGAAGTATTCAACAAGTTTCAAGAGTTCAAAACAGAGATAGAAAACCTCACGAATAAGAAGATCAAGACGTTAAGGACAGATAATGGAGGAGAATACACATCAAAGGAATTCATTGCATTCTGCAAATTGGTAGGGATTAGGAGGGAGCTGATTGTTCCTCATAATACTCAACAAAATGGTGTATCAGAAAGAAAGAACAGATCTATTGAAGAGACCGTAAAAGCCTTACTAAATGATCAAGGTCTATCCATGTTCTTATGGGGAGAAGCAACAATGACAATAATATATGTGTAGAACAGAAGCCCTCATCATATATTGAAGGACATGACACCAGAAGAAGCCTTCTCAAGTAAGAAACCTAATGTGGAAAACCTAAGAATATTTGGATGTCCTATTTACTCTCACATTCCCAAGGATAAAAGGAGTAAACTAGAACCCTCAGGAAAGAAGGGGATATTCATGGGATACAATGATTCATCAAAAGCTTATAGAATATATATTATAGAACAACACAATATCGAAGTCAACAAAGACGTAACATTCAATGAAGGGATGCCCTTCAAGAAATCCATAGAAGAAACTATTGAAGAAGAAGAGATTGAAGAACCTAATGAAGAAAGCAAAGAAAATGAAAACGACGAAAAGGAACAACCTGATCATCCTATGGAACCATGTGAAAACATTGATTCATATATCGTACCTAAAACCAAGAAACGACTAGCTTGGCTTGAAGCCACATTACAAGATGCAAAAAGACTCAAGGTTCCAAAAGGAACATTCAAAAAGAGTAAAAGACCTAAAAGATTCTCAAGCTATACCGCATACATGATGAAGCTTCTAGATGAAGAACCTACAACATTTGAAGAATCCATGCAAAAGGGACAATGGAAATAAGCTATGGCGGAAGACCATCAATCCATTATGAAGAATGAAGTATGGGAAATCGTACCAAGACCTAAAGAGAAATCAGTGGTAACTTCAAAATGGGTATATAAGATCAAACATGCAGTAGACGGAAGCGTGGATAAATACAAGGTAAAATTTGCAACTAGAGGGTTTTCCCAGAAGGAGGGAGAAGATTATGATGAAACCTTTGCTCCGGTGGCTAGATATACTTCCATCAGAGCTATTATATCTCTTGCTGATTCCATGGGATGGAACTTACATTAGATGGATGTAAAGACAACTTTCCTCAATGGAGCAATTGAAAAAGAAGTATATATTGAACAACCCCAAGGATTTGAGGTACATTCCAGAGACACTCATGTTTTCAGATTGAAGAAATCCCTTTATGGACTCAAGCAAGCACCAAGAGCTTGGTATGCCAAAATGGACAACTATTTAACAAGACTTGGTTTCTCCAAGAGTCATGCAGATCCAAACCTCTATTACAAAGTCGTGGACAATGCACCTGTAATTCTACTACTATATGTTGACGATCTATTCATAACAGGTGAAGAGTCTCTCATCATCCAGTGCAAGAAGGAACTAGCTACTAAATTTGATATGAAATATCTAGGTCTCATGCATTATTACTTGGCACTAGAATTATGGCAGAAGCATGGTGAAGTATTCCTTGGACAAGGAAAATACGTAATAAATATCCTTCATAAGTTTGGAATGATGGATTGTAAGTCCATGGACACTCTGATCAATACAGATATAAGAAAAGTAAAGGATCCAAATTTTGATCTAGTAGATCCATCTCTATATCAACAACTAATTGGGTCATTGATGTATTTGGTAAATACTCAACCAGACATTTTCTTTGTCGTGAATACACTAAGCCAGTTCGAGGTGGAACCAAGACATGAGCATTGGATAGCTGCAAATCATGTATTAAGATATATTTTTGGAACAATAAAATATGGTTTGAGATATACCGCATCCAACGATACACAACTTCATGGATTCATAGACTCAGATTGGGTAGGAAGTGCAGAAGACAAAAAGATCACTTCAGGCATGTGTTTCGGCTTGAGCTCCGCTATAATATCTTAGGCCAACAAGAAATATAAGTTTGTCACACTCAGTACAACATAAGCATAGTATATCGCAACATGTGAAGCATGCACAGAAGCAATTTGGCTAAGGAAGTTAATCTCCAATCTATTTTATCATATTCCATAATAAACCATAACACATTGTGATAATCAGAGTTGTATAATATTATCAGATCATCCTGTGTTTCATGAAAGGTTGAAACACATTGAGATCAAATACTATTTTATTCAAGATAAAGTCCAGGAATGAGAAGTAAAGCTCGAGTACATCCCCAGAGGTGAGTAGACATCAGACATCCTAACGAAGCCACTATCTAGACTAAAGTTTTCATATTTCCGAGAGAATATGGGGATCATGGAAATAACTCCCTTAGTTGAAAGGGAATAAATGACTCTCCAGGTTGGGAGGGAGCACTGAAAATATTATTGAAGACATTTATTTTTTATATTGAAAAATAGCCTAGCTTGGGCAGATTCTTACCTATTCGAAAAGTGCATTGAGACTTCTGATGGACAACGATTTCTCATTGTGGTTAACATGAGAAATGGTCCATATTGCTGATGTATCATAGACATTGACTTCCCATTGTGGTTAACATGAGGAATGGTCCATTTTTGGAGGTTGGTACAGGACCATCTTTCCCTCTTGTGGTTAACAGAGGAAATGGTCAACATAGTCATTTCTTAGGGTTTATACATTATCTCCAGGGTGCACTTTGATTAGTGTAGGAGGAATGGCCCAGAGTGGGGAATGGTCTAGGCTCAACAATCAGGGACATGCATTCCTTAGGGTTTATACATTCTCTCCAGGGTGCACTTTGATTAGTGTAGGAAGAATGGTCCAGGGTGAGGAATGGTCCAGGTTAAGAAGACAAGACAGTTATTCTTCTTTGCTTGAGAAGAATAGTCCAAATATCTCATTGTTCTACTCTGAGGGAAKATATTCTTTCATATCTCACAGATGTGAGTGAAAKATGTTGGAAGATTGGTTGTTTTCATTGATGTCAACCCTAGTCATGGGTTTTGGATCGCAAGATTGATGAAGGTATTTGGACATGAYGGAAAATGCACATGCAAATAAAACACCCATGTATGGATAGTATACATCATGTTGTTTCCGGTGGTATGTGGCACGTCAAGTGGATCCTCATGGTTGAGGAGAAATGAATTTTTGAAGATGACAAAGCGAATTGAAGAAGGAAGAACATGTAGGCCCTGAAGATAATTAAAGAACATAATTACAAAATAAGAAAGTGTCAGGTCGGCCCTAATGTTAAAATGAAGTGACATAAATGGTGTAAATAAATATCATTATACATTCATTTGATACACAAGTCTAATTTCATAGAAAATCATAAGTAAAGAAGGCCGGATTTCAAGGGAGGATGAAGTGTTTTGGTGATGTGTTATAAGGTATGTTATTTTTAGGTAATCTTACCATTTTCTCTATAACTTTTTTTATAGAATGATTCAGATGGTGAAATTGCTATGGTATTGAGAAGACATATCAAGGTACCTATGGTATAATTTTTAGCTCTTGATTCTCTATAATTATGGAGATATACTATGTGTATGATAGGGTTTTTGACCAGTCCTGAATCTAGTCAATAAACAGGTGTTCCGGATAAACCAGTCATAACTTATTCATAGAGAATCCAAATGAAGTGGGACAAATTGAATTGTAAATATTATGGACTGTAGTTTCTTGTTTGTGAGTTTCAGAATCTGATGTTAAATATTGAGCGCAGGGAATTTTGTACAAGTTCAATCTTCTCAATAAACCAGAATTGAACAAGGTCTACCATTCTCTCTATAACTTCTTTTTGGGGAGGATTCAAGGAGTGAAACTTGGAGAAGTTTCAGAGAATAATTTGAGTAATATTATCTATAGGATCAGAGTATTCCAATAATTGAATAATTGCAAAAATTGAATAAGTATCAGGAAGCATTATCAAGTTCTATGTGATGGTTGGTTGATGGTGATGATTTAATGTGGAGTTTTATTATCTCTCATATATTCTTGGGTGGAAGGAAGGGGAAAGGATGGAGAGTTCAAATATTTCTTGATATTGGAGGATTGTATCTTCCTCTTGGAGGTTTATCCCTCTCTTTACATTTGGAAGCTGTAGCTACCTTTGGAAGTTGTAGCTACCTTTGGAAGTCATCACTTCCCTTGAACAATAACTATTGATTATTTCTCATATATTGTGTATGGTGTATTGTGGTGTAACTCTTATACTATTGTTCATTTCTCATTGGATATAATTGAATGGTTTAAGTATAAGTTGAAAAAGGTTTTAAATTTTACTTGATATTGATTCACCCCCTTCTTAGTATCAACAAAAGATTGGGCCAAATGATTTAGTTTATTTTTAACAATATTTTCTATGCAGGTTGACATCAAATGATTGTTATGGAGACTGCATGTCTCCAGACAGTAGAATTATGCTACTGTGGTGGATATGTTCCACTGTTTGTGACTATCCGTCATTGATCAAGTACTTGTATGCTGCTTGGTGTGGTATTAAACCACTGGAGTGTAGTTATGTACTACCATGGATAAACACAGTTGTGTTCTATCAATTGATATTGTGCCAGTTGTCATGGAGAATTATTTAGTTGGATAGTAATGACGATGCTCATGATGCTACTAGTTGAATGGTTTGTTGTGCTCAAGAACATACCTCCCTATCTAGGAGGGAGTGTTAATATTAAGGTATATTCGGGAGGTATGAACCTCTATTGTGACCTTTGACAAGATTAGAATGTTCCAGAACGAAGCAAAGAAATGAAGGAAACTCTAGACAAGATGTCGACTGACAATAGATAATTAATATGAATTAATTAGTACCCAGAAGGAGAATTCAGGCCCAGTAAGTCTACCAGAATCACTATAAATACAGGGTGCCAGTATCTCATTTGACACACTTCTCAGAATTGCAGAGAGCAGTTTTTGCGCACTGTAGTCCAACAATTTTGTGCGCAAGTCCTGGGGAAGGTGTTGCACTAGTTTTTGGGTGGGACTATCTGATCAACTTAGATACTTCTTGCTTGGTGCATTAGCCTCTCTTGGCTATTGGATTGCTACCAGGATTCTTTTCTCTATCAAGTTCAAGGTGCTTGGAGGGTGGATTTGGCCTATGGTTGGGTGACAAGGGTATTATCAATGGTAAAACGAGAACAATCCTCATCTGATGGGGGACCTCAACGCAATGGATACCATTTCTTCCTAAGGAGGGTGGATTGATCCATATGGATATCGGTGGCCACCCACCTTTTCCAACTGGCTCAAAATAGTTTTATGAAAATTTTGGCAATTTACTATTTTTAGYAGTTTTAACTTCCGGGGTCATTTTGAGGGCCTAAATGAAAGTTTTTTAGGATCAAGATCCTAAATGATATATGAAGGCATGATTGAGCCCTCAAAATGAATATTCTCGATGATACCTTTCCAACTGGCTATCACACGCCTAAAATAGAKATCGTATGCAAAAGTTACGACCACGAGAAATTGATGTACTAACTTACCCAAACAGGGCCCACATGACTTTTGGCGCTTCACCACCTAGGGTTAGGTTTTTGGATGTCTAGGGTTTTTGGCATTATCTCTTATTGTAAAAAGGCCTTCAGAGCCTCATTGTAACCTTCTTCTTGCAAATACATGTTTCCGTCACATCTCTTCTCAGAGATAGGCTACCACCATTCCAGCAAGCTTGTTTTCGTTGCATTTTACAGTTTCAGCTTATTTCGTTATTGAATAGAAAACTAGTTTTACTATATCTCTGTTATTTTGTGTTAAGCACCTGTTAATAATCTGTATTCATTTTGTTCTACTCATAAAATTTGGATCAGTGGTATCAGAGCGGTCTGCTCCTTATCGTCTTAATGCATGTCCCCAATAAGGTCGGAGTACAAAGAGTTGGGTCTCGAGCTTGTTTCTCTTGAGGAAAGAAGCTCTCACACGCCCAAGCGACCTACCATGGTAGGATATAATAAAGATTATGGGACAGGAGATCCTTTCAAACTGTTGATTGAGGAATCCCTCACGCAACAGAGGAACAAGATGATGGATAGTTTCATGCAAATCCTTCGGCGGTTACCAACAGGCGACGCATCTTCTTCGAACAGAGGCACTGCCCCCTTCAAGGTACAAATAAACTTCAATATTCCTATATTTAAAGGTCAGATAGATGCATATGCTGTAGACAAGTGGTTGAATCTACTAGAAGGGTATTTTTCTGTCCATAAATTTTTGAATAAAGAAAAGATTACTTTTACGCTCCTCAAAGCTGTTCCCCATGTCAAATATTGGTGGGAAACTTTCTGTGATCAAAAGGAAAGAGAGGAAACCTCATTATTTTCAATCACGGCCACCTAGGAATCCTTCATGGATGCAATTAAGGAACAATACTACCCTGTCGGAAGTTATGATGACCTGTATACGAAATGGACCACATTGCGGCAAGAAAGAGACCAAGCAGTGCCAGATTTCACAAATATCTTCAATACCTTGCACACCAAGTTGGGTATCAAAGATTCGGAGCAACATATGGTGCTCAAGTATCGCGATGCTCTACATAGATACATCCAGACTGAAATGGAATTTCTGGACATCTCATCCTTGGGCGCGGCCTACCGATATGCCGTCAAAATCAAGTAGAAGCTCAAACACAAGACGTGGCAATTTGGGCCTGGGAACCTGTCACAACAAAAGCCAAGAAAGTGTGGCCCCAAATCACCAAACAAAGTACAAAGAAAATATGGATAGTATCAGGACAACTAGTCCAAGCCACAAGAAAAGAAGGACATCGGAAAGACAAAGAAAGATACCAGAAAGTGGTGCGACTTCCATAAGAGCCCTTGGCATAACACTGCTGACTATCGCTCAAAGCAGTCGCTGGTGGCCGAAGCGAAAGCCTCTGAATTAGATGTAGATTATGAGACTGAGCCAGAACCAGAAAGGGGAAGATGGATCATTGACGCGGAACCCAGTGCCACTGTTGCTACCACCAAGCTCCATCCTAGTGAACCAGATGAGCCAGAACAAGGAGAGTGCTTCTTCCATTCACAGATGTGGGTAAAAGGCACCCCGCTGCACTTCATCGTTGATAGAGGTAGCTAGAAGAACCTCATCTTAGTAGAGGTATTCAATTGGNCCAAACAAAGTACAAAGAAAATATGGATAGTATCAGGACAACTAGTCCAAGCCACAAGAAAAGAAGGACATCGGAAAGACAAAGAAAGATACCAGAAAGTGGTGCGACTTCCATAAGAGCCCTTGGCATAAAACTGCTGACTATCGCTCAAAGCAGTCGCTGGTGGCCGAAGCGAAAGCCTCTGAATTAGATGTAGATTATGAGACTGAGCCAGAACCAGAAAGGGGAAGATGGATCATTGATGCGGAACCCAGTGCCACTGTTGCTACCACCAAGCTCCATCCTAGTGAACCAGATGAGCCAGAACAAGGAGAGTGCTTCTTCCATTCACAGATGTGGGTAAAAGGCACCCCGCTGCACTTCATCGTTGATAGAGGTAGCTAGAAGAACCTCATCTTAGTAGAGGTATTCAATTGGCTGGCTCTGCCAATAATGTTTCACCCACAACCGTACACCATTGGATGGCTCTGCCAAGGAAGCTATCTCTGCATCAACCAACAGTGTCGACTGTCGTACGACATCAAGCCCTTCAAAGATGAGGTATTGTGTGATGTTGCTCCTCTCAAAGTTTGTGATGTTTTTTTGGGCCAACCTTATTTATGGAAATTTCATGTTGTATATGAGTCTAGGCCTCATAGTGTTATTATTACTTTGAACATGAAATTGTAAATGATACCCGAGGTAGTCCCACCTAGTGTTATTTCCTTGATCTCTGCTAAGAAATGCAGGAAGGTCATCTCTGAAATGGGGAAGTTTGTCTTTTTCATGATTTTCTCTCAAAATAAGTGAAAGATCACAACCACATCCAGGGTCTTTGCAGCTGACCTCTCCACACAATAGAATAAAGTAGATAAGGTCATGGAAGAATACTCAGATATCTTCTCCTCACCTAGAGGGGTACCTCTGCACTGCCAGGTCAAGAACCCCATCGATCTAACCCCTGGCGCACCGCTACTTAATGGGCCAGTCTATTGTCGCTCTTTGTTAGAGAATGAGGAGATCAAGCGACAGATCTAAGAACTTCTCCACAAGGGGCACATCCACCCCAGCTCATCACCTTGCGGGAGCCCAATCGTGCTGGTACAGAAGAAATATGGGACCTGACGACTCTGTATTGATTACCGGGCTTTGAATAAAATCACAGTCAGAAGTCGGTACCTGATTCCATGAATCGATGACCTCCTTGATCAACTCATGGGGGCCAAATACTTCAGTAAGATTGATCTAAAGTCTGGCTACCACCAGGTCTCGATAGAATAGACAGATGTATGGAAGACCACCTTCAAGTCAAAGGAAGGCCTTTTTGAATGGTTCGTCATGCCCTTTGGTTTGACAAATGCTCCAACCACTTTCATGAGGATGATGGATGATATCCTGTGACCATTCACCAATACTTTTGTAGTGGTGTATCTAGATGGCATTCTAATTTATAGCAAGACTTGGGCCGAACACTTGCAACATATTCAGCAGGTTCTGCACACCCTGCAACAACACAAGCTATATGCCAACTTGGAAAAATGCTCCTTCGACATGGACAGGGTCCATTGCCTGGGCTACATCATTGATCAGTACGGCGTACATGTGGATCCAGCCAAGATCCAAATCATCCGTGACTAGCCAGCCCCAACAACACTCACTGAGCTTCGGAGCTTCTTGGGCCTTGCCAATTTCTACCATAGGTTCATGTTGGGTTTCTCCCAAATTACATGGGCCCTTAGCCAAATAAATAGGGGTGGTGGTAAGGAAAAATTTCCATGGGGATGGTCCCAACAATAAGAGTTCGATGATTTGAAGCAATGCTTGTGCTCAGCCCCAATGCTTTCACTACCAGACCTGCAATATCCTTTTGAGATCGAGACAGATGCTTCAGACTATGCTGTGGGCGTCACTCTCACTCAGCATGCTGTTGGCAAATTCAGTGGATAGAATGTAGTGATGATTGTTGTCATTAATGGAAACAGTAGAGACAGTAGGAGAAGAAGGATAAAAGCTCAGGAGGGATAGCCTTGAAGAAAATGCGCACAGCAAGAGCTTAAAGAGGAAAAAGGAAGAAGAGTCAGTGACTGTTGGATCCCATCCAAATTTCCCGAAAGAACCAGGACCGTCAGATCAGACAGAAGCTGCGAGGGAGTTATTCCATCGGGAAAAGCCAAGGTGAAATCCCGATTGAATTTGGACCGTCAAATCCAGAAAGGATCAGGACCGTTGATCACATCTCTGTACGGATCGGGGTTCGATCTACGTCAACAGACCACGCCAGCTAAGTTTCATGTGGCACAACCAGCGCAGAGGACAGATGGCATCGAAATATCGGGGATCGGGGATCGAGATTTTATTATGTCAAGAACTTGCGACATTAGAAATGCCGAAGTCACGATACGCGATATTGTGACATAATCGTAGCCTGTGCGCCACCCAAGAGTCAGTGGAGGACAGGTTTAAGGAGAATATAGGAGGTCGGGAATCGGCATATCGCAACTCCAGGGGGTGTTTGCACATTATCTTTGAAAACCCCGATATCCCGACGAGTTGTATGGTGGCGATCACCTGATAGATGGTCATATGGACCATTGTGTAGCTAGAAGGGGCTAAGTTTAGGAATAGAGCTCATCGGAGAATCGGGGATCGGGGATTCTACAGGCATGTGTATCATGACATGTTAAATGCCGAAACCCCGATGCGAGGTTTGACCGAGGTCATGTGCTAATGGTC
>JASDQU010101729.1:158166-169929 GCA_032191745.1 Picea mariana | reverse complement strand
TGGTGGTGGCGCTGGCGGTGTTGGCGGTGCTTGTGACGACGCTCCCCTGCCTCGACCCCTTCGAGTACTGACCATCCTGTATGCTTTGACCTGCATCCACCAAAGTTGTCAGGGTGAGTTCTAGGATGTTTCAAATTGGTGCTACTCAAACTAGAAACAGGGTTAGGTGTAAGTTTTCTTTACTTGTCTGTAAACAAACATTACTCCATTAGGGGATTGGCTAGGTTAGGGTTAGGTTGAAGCATCTAAGCTTCGTTTCTTCGCCCCTACGAAAATAACTATTGGTTCCTTTTCCCTGTAGCTACGCTAGCTTTGCGCCTTACTCGCCACTTCCTAGGCTTACTCGCCTAGTGCATATGCCGCCTCCTTCCCGCTTGTCCTAGTTTGAGCCCTTTTAATTTACGCTTACAACTTGATTAAAAATGACTCCCGACCTTATGTTTATTAATTTACGCCGATATGCGTACACCCGCGCTATGTACCTTTCGGCGTTAGTGTTCTTCTTAAGACACTGCATTGAGCACATACGTCCCTTTGTGGGCTCCTCCATTTATGTTTTTGGCGCTTGATAACTTGGCATGTGACCTGTATGGCTCTAAAGGGTGCTTGATAGCTTGGCATGTGGTCTTGGGTATGACAATTAAAGTATTTAAATGTGAAATTATTTGTAAAAGAAACAACGCATGGCGCGTTGGTAGAGCGGCCATTGTCAAAGCTTTGCACGGTGGGGAGGTCCGAGGTTCGATCCTCACAGACTCCATAAGAAAATTTTCTTAGCCCTATATTACTCAAACTTAACTAATATTTTATTAAACTAATTAAATCTATTAACTTAACTAATATTTTTAATTAAATCTTAATAAAATTAATTAATTAGTTAAGTTTATAAAGTTAATTAGTTTAATAGTTTAATTATTTTTACTTAATTTATTAATTAAACTTTATTAATTTTCTAAATTTATAATTTATTAGTTTATTAATATTTATTCCTATATATTATTTATTTATTATAGATATTTTTTTGAAATTAATATCGTAAAGAAAAGAATAATAAATACAATTATTTGCTAAATAATATTAAAATGGACTTACCCAGCTACGTGCATTTTGCATGCGCTCCACGTGTTAGTCCGCTTCCTTCTCGGGCTGCTCGGCTCCTTCGTAATGCTTTTGCATTCTGTAACATGGGCGCTCCTCCCATTCATTCATTAATTTCTTCGTTAAAACTTCTTAATCCGAAAGAGAACACTGCCGAAGTGAGGGTTCCAAGTGCTTTGAAGCCGTCTTAGGTTAATGGAGTCTTTGAGTTTGGAAAGCTCCATCCTACATTCATTTTCTTTCCTTTTCCGGGCCTGGAGGGATTCGATCTAACGACCTCTGCCTGCCACTGAACTGTTTTTTCAGGTTTGGCGCTTGTGCTCTGGATTTGTGTTGGTTCAACTTTATATCTTTTCTTGGAATTGATTATTTTTTTTTTTTTTACTTTGTTCAAAAATTTAGTACTGGCATTAAGAATCCTGTAACGATCAAACATCATGCAGCTCAATGGGAATGGTAACCTATATCTCACTCATTAAAACTTTTGGGTTTTTACACAGATTACTCAGAAGTATTAGGTGCACAACTAGTTCGATCATAGTTACCCTGTAGTTATTGATCTTGAGGTTTATCTGTACACAGAGTTGCCCAACAATTGTCATATCTTGAACTTGGCATGCATGATATCATTATCACAGTACGCTTTTTACATACTCGGAACCATTTGTGATTTTTTGGTTTGGTTGTATTTTTTTTTTTTTTGCTATTGTTATTAACATGCAATCAATGTAATGGACCCTGCTCATTCTCTGAATATTCCCTAACTGCTCTGTTATAGACTTGTCATCCGCTGTAGCAACATTTGCAGTACAACCTGACCTCCTGCCCATCTGTAGTTTTCTTAGGGATTTTTTAGAGCCTTTTCAAGTGGGATTGCCTACCCTAGCATTCAAGGCCAATGTTCCATGGTCCACCTACAGGGTTGGGGAGCAATTCAATAGATGTTGCAAGTGACAACCAATCATTTCCCAAACCTATTCATGATTGGGCCCTCATTCTTCCCTTCTCAAATAGGGATCCTCTTTTTGTGGGCTCCCGAATTGAGAAGCGGACTGCAGTAGGTTTGATCTTGCCCTCTAGGTTAGAAACTTTGATCTTTTGTGGACTCCCTCACATACCCAAGAAATGCTAAGACCTTCAACCCTGCGTAAATTGTGTGCATTCTAATGGTGAAATAACTCCAAATAATTTCCATTCTCAGAAAATCAAGGCGAAATACTTCCAAAATGTTTTTCTAGGAAAAACATTGCGGCGGCGATTGCTATATCTCAAAACCAACTGGACTTTGGAGATCTCATGACAGCACCAGGTGGTCTCAGGTACAATGGAGTCTTCCTGTATATTTTGCTTATTACAAGAAGAGTTTACGAATTTCATGTGCCATAGTTGTCATCTCTGTCTTGCCATTGGACAATGCAAATTATGAACATTATTGTCCTCCAAATTGGATAAAATGACACTGGAGTTGTGCATGTTACTCTCCTACCCAAAGAAAGTTGTAGAGCTCGAAATTTCTCTGGGATGGCAGCAGGGACAGACAACTTGACTGCGCTGGTGGGGTAGAAGTATTCATTATCGAGACGGTACCCATAACAAACAAAACAAGGATTTTGGTCATGGGTAACCTCTGACACCAACACTTGAAGCCTGAACTTTTCTGCACTCTCCGTTATGAATCCAAACTTCGCTGGATGAGCTTTCGATAGTTCTTCTATAAATGGGTTGTCCCAACAGCTCTCCTCGCTTATCTTCATCTTTTAATTAAGTATTATTTGTAGATCTGTTTGTGATCTGAAGACTAGAAAATTATGTTTATTGTTTCATCTTTACAAAATTGTTTTGACATCACCGATAGTTCAGCTACTCTAGTGAATTTTGGTTCCCTACTTAGCTATAGCATTTCAAATTTCAGCATACCAATTTGTATATGTCAACAATCATGGTTTCCTTTTGAATTATCTTAAGGATTTTCATCTACAGCAAAATACTGTTTCTATAACTCTAAATTGAAGGTGGAGCTGTGCTATTACTTTTTATCACCAGGGGAGGTCACCTGAGACATGGCAGATTTCAATACATTTTGCACCAAAAGTGGTTCTGTCATGAATTGAATCTTCTCTTCCAATGCAGTAAACCACTCTAAAAAGCGTAGATCAGACTTGACAGTTCCTTAAACAAGTCTAAGTCTTTAGACTTTTACAGTTTGTGGTGGTACTATACCATATTCTTTTTGCTAATCCGTATTGTTCTTGGCACATTACCAAACACAATTTTGTTTACCATGTAGGTTTGAGAGCATTCTATACAAGCTGGAAATTTTGGATCACAAAGCTAGAGAGAGAGCAGTTGGTTTAGGAGCAACTATTAGACCGACAATGAATGGAGGAGTGCTTATTTAAATTTATGGGTGGGTAGGTAGGCCCTTGGTTCCAGATTTTGAACCAGGGCTCTGATACCAAATGTAAGAGCTGGATTTAATTTTACATCAATTTGTTTTGATAAACTAAGACAGTAATTTCATAACACAGTAATTTTATAACAGTAACTTCCGTAACTCAAATTTTACTATGAATAATAAATTTTTTTCTAACATAATACAACAATGCATAAATTTTAGAGAAATACCTTAAGTCTGATGCTAATAATCTGTGTTTGCCCACCGCTTTCTTCCTTCCTGCTTCTGGAAAACACTACCCAAAACCGTCCTCCTTGCCGACTAGGTAGATCCCTAGCCCCAGGATATCAACGGATATCCTGGCCCTCCGTGCCCAAAACCCCCAGCAACCCCCGGTGCATTGTGTCAATTCCACTCAAAATTTCACTCTACTAATCCCCAGCTCTCCAAAATTCATCCCCCAACTCCCGTAGAATACCCCTCCCCTCAAACTCCTTTCCCCCCCTTATCCCTCCTTCATCGACTTCCCTTCATTTACTCCCTTATCCCTACATTTATTACCTTATCCTCTTATTTAATGTCTTGTCCCATTTATTTAATGCTTCTTATCCTTTATTTAATGTTTGTTATCCCACTCATATACGTAAGTTTTAATAAATTAAATTATCAACCCTATTAATTCTTTACTCACATAATTAAAGAGTTGATTAATAATTAAATAACCATTGACAATTATGAACAAATAATTAATGATAATTAATTTATTTAATATTATATAGGAAACAATTATTGTTTGTCTAACATCTTAGGACAATCATATTATCAATTTAATTATAATTAATAATCCTTTACATTTATTTAAGCAGGGTCGTTACAAAAACTAGAATATCAAGTTTGAATCAGAATAATAAGCAAGAGAGTTCATCAAAGCATCATGAATGCACCCCTAAGAGGGTGGTCTGGAAGAAGTTTCCCTAAGTACATCGTTGGTATGATTAGGCGACATAGGTCACCTAAATCTTCTGTCGTTAAATATATAACATTCAATGAGATGTAGAGTGTATTGGAATATAACAATTATATCAAGAAGAATTAGGTGACACTTCCACATTATGCCCTAGTGAAAGCCTCTTTTATGAGTTTGAAAGGCCATTGAAAATTTATACAAGGAAGGGTCGATCAACCCTTACATAGTAGGAAAAATAACAAAAAATATTAATTGGAAATATGAATCGATAAGTTGTGACCAACCCTTCCTTGTTCATGACCTAGTGATATACCATTCTATGAGACAAAGAGTTTCTTGAAATGGAACAATTATAATTAGATAAAGGTTGATTGACACTTTCACATTATGCCTCTAGCACATACCTCTTCTATTAGTTTGAAAATGATTCATTGAAAATTTATACAAGGAAGAGTTGATCAACCCTTGTAGACTAGGTCAAATAAGGGAAAAGGATTAATTAAAAAGATCAAATGTGAAAGGGGCAATCAACCCTTCTTTATTATTCCCCTAAAGAAATTCCATTCTACGAGATGGAGATTTGACTAGAATGAAACAATTATATATACAAGGGTCAACTAACCCTTCCACATTATGCTCCCAATTCAAATCTCCTCTTTGAGTTTGAAAAGGCTTCACTGAGAAGTTATATAAGGAAGTGTCAGTCAACTCTTCTAGATTAGGAGATATAAAAAAATTGATTAATTAAAAATCTAAATGCATAAGTAGTGGTTATTCTTTCCTTATTCTTCACCTAAAGAGGTACTATTCTAGGATACTAAGAGTTGACTGAAATGGAACAATTCTTTATAAAATGGTTTGTCTACCCTTCCACATTATTCCCCCAACAAATACCTCTTCTATTAATTTTAAAATGATTCGTCGAAAATTTATATAAGGAATGGTTGACCTATTCTTCCAAACTAGCTCAAATAACAATAAGGATTAATTAAAAATATGAATGCAAAAGGAGTTCCTAACCCTTTTTTATTCCTCCCCTAAAGAAATAACAATCCAGGAAATGGACAGTTAACTAGAAGAGAAAAATTATGTATAGAAGGGTCGATTGACCTTTCCACATTATTCCCCTAGTGCAAACCTCTTCCATGACTTTCAAAAAGGTTTCACTGAAAAAATTGTATGATGAAGGATCAACTAACCCTTTGACCCTTCTAAACTAGGTTAAACAATGACAAGGATGAATTAAAAATATGAATGCAAAAGGGGAAGTTGACCCTTACTTATTCTTCCCCTAAAGATATACCATTTTACAAATGGAGAGTGGAATATAATGGAACAATTATCTATATAATGTCCATCCAACTTTCAAATAATGCCCCAAACGTAAACCTCTTACGGGTTTCACTAGTTAGGCAATACTATACTATGTGAGTTCATATTGGGGGGTTTAAAATTCTTAAAAAAAGAAAACAATATATTTCCTAGTATATAGGGGTCAGAGGATATTTTTAATATATTTAAAACATATGGATATTAGAGAAGGATTAGAATTAGGTATTTGAAGATTAGAATTAGGTATCAATAGGTCTATATTAGGTTAAATTAAAATAACAAATCGTTTTTCATAATCCTCATCCATATCTTATAAGAGTTATGGCATGTCAACATATTAGAGGCAGAAGAAAAAAAGGTATTAAAAATGTCACATAAATAATGTATACCTATGATATCTATGGGACATAGTTGGTTTTCTAATTGGAAAGGTGTAATGGAAAAGTGGTTCCACAAAAAGATTTTGGGAGGAATAATTTAATATCTAGTAAAATGAGGGGTATTATTTAATATACCATGAACACACATGCTATTTCATAGGTTCACTAAGTGAACCCTCTGTGAAACCTCTTCTATGATTTTGGAAATGTGATTGAAAAATTATAACTTAAAGGATTGATCAACCCTTATAGATTACGATAAACAATGAAAATGATTAATTAAAAAATTGAATGTATAAGGAGTGACAAGCCCTTCTGTATTCTTCACCTAAAGAGATATAATTCTAGGAGTAAATATATTGAGAAGGGTTGATCAACATTTCCACAATATTCCCCACAACAGAAATCAATTATATGATATATAGTGAGTTAGTACTTGTATTTCTAAAAACACACAATAACTAGATTAATTAATATAACAATTCATACAATTATGTCAAATATATTACCACTAGTATTATTGATGCAAATAAATAAGTGTACATGTCATAACAAAGTCACTATGTGTTTGCATTTCCATCCCTTCCAATAGCAAGAAGGGTGTTTTACATTGATGAATATGGTTTCCTCTCGATGGGACACACACACGAAGACATAAATGGAACTTATAGGAGGTCATCAGCTCAAATTAAGAAAAAAGACATATTTTCATATCTATAGATGGTGAAAACTTATAGATGTGAAGATCACAATTTCTTCATCTCATATCTAATTCATGAATTTTTTGTCTTACAAAAGCTTCATGGATCCACACTTGTTGGGAAATAACCACAAGATAATTGGTATCAAAGGATGCCACTACTTCAAATTCCAACTTCTTGACGACACACCCATCATGAAATATAAAGCCTCGATTGATAAGGGAGGGGAGAAATATTGGCATCCCATGATAACTTATTGGGAGAATATCTTAAAGGATTTGGTCATGCCTTTTATGATCAATGAGCACTCAAGCAATAATTTTTAGCCATCCACAATGTGGGATATAAACAACAACATTGATATACAACCCAAACATGAAGTCATGAAACCTACTTGAGGGATAATGTCCACATTATAGGGGATCATTATGTTGGACCTATATATAACAATTCCATAGATGAATTTCCTAGTACAATTTCCTTGTAAAATTTGTATAAGATATTTGGATAATGATAATGATGAATTGATGATGGACATAAGTACATCGTTGGTATGATTAGGCGCAATCACATAGAGCTCCTCTTGGTTTCAAGAATAGTTCATTCTCTACTAAATAGGGGCAACCACGTGAAGGTGGAAGCTCTAATTATGCCCCCCCCCCTCACATCACTCTCAATTTCCCCATATTACCTAATTTGAAATTCTAAAGGACATGTATCATATACTATATTATACAAAATAAAAACATATAAAGATCATATAAAAGATATGAACACATACATCTTCTTTTCAACAATTAAATATCAATCATCTTTTTCTTCATCCAACTCAACATCTGTATCAAGATCTGGTTCAGAATCGATATTGGTGAAAGGCTCATTCATATCAACATCATCATCAACATCATTTTCGCTACTATAGTTATCGATATCGTCAATGAGATCGTCGTCTCCTACATTTGGATGATAAAATTCTTCAACTTCTTCGTTTGACACATCGACTACATGAGCCACCTGCTCCTGATCTTCATAATCATGATCTTCTTCCTCATTATTATCTTCATCTTGGCTACATGATTGTACTTTACTGGTCTTCCTCTTGGATCATATCTAACAATGTATGACCAACCTGCTTTACCAGGTACCTCTGAGTAAAATATTTGTTCACATTGACTTAGAAGAAAATAAGGATCTGTACCCGGTTCAAATGTCCTTGTATTAACCATGGTAAATCCATTATCATGCTCAATAACAGTTCTTTCAGGATCACGTTCATGCATCCGTAGCCTGTACCATTTAACCTCAAACAAAACTATTTTAAAGGAATTAAAATCACACTCAATTGTATCCTCCAAATGGCCATAGTACCTATTCTCAGTTTATTATGGATTTCTGTCACTTCTAGAGGAAATGTTGGTGACCTTAAACACTGTAGTTATCCCACAATCCGAGGTTTTCATCTTATCATCCAACATTTTGATACGAAATTTATGACCATTACACCACATAGCCTTGTGATGTTTCAACTGCAACATGGACAAGAAGTAAAAAATAAATTGTGAATTAATAATCCTCATATAGGACTTACTAAATATATATTTAAATAATTAAACAAACCAAATACATAGAAAAATTTGGAAAAAACTAGGAAAATGTGGGTAACAAATTTAACTTGCCTATTTATCTTTTAAACCAAAGGCTAAATCAACTTCCCTTGATGTAAGATTAGGAAATTGATCTCGATGACGATGCGCTGTTTTAATCATCTTACTCACCCCTTCCCATGATAACCTACCGAAGTATTCTTCAGTATATTCTATCCAATGCTCCATCCAATAAAGGTTGTTTGCAATGTATAAATGTAAAGCATACCACTCTCAAGCAACTATATGATAGCATAACAATTTAATATCATTAATTAGTTATTGTTAATAAATGAATAATTTAATAGATGTGTAATATATTAAATCTACATCAACATCTAATAATTACCTTTCACAGTCCTCATTTTACCTTTCCCCAATAGGACCTCCCCTTCAAATTTGTTGATGTAGTCGAGATGCCAAATGCGAGGCACATTCATATTTTCTGCTAATTTAGGTAGATATTGACTAATATACACCATGCATTGATATACCATATATCCCTCAACCATAGAACCCTTTGGACGTTCTCTTTGTCTAACAAAAGCCTTCAGTGACTTCAACTGCCTCTCCACCATCCACATCGACCTTGTGTGTATTGGTCCATATAATTCAATCTCCTCAACTTGGTGTATGAGGTAGTGTTCTTGTGCATTGAAAAATTTTGGAGGTAGATACTATTGAATTTGACACATTAGTTGGGGAATTTATCTCTTCCAATACCTTATATCTTCTTTATGGATTTTTTTTTATGATAGCCACCTACAAATGTCGATGCAATAAAATAATATCAAGGCACACATAAATTTGTAGATAAAAGATAATATGTCAATAAGTTCCAATACAAATCACATAAGAAGTACGTTTTCCTTATAAAACAATAGTTACCTCATGTATTTTCCAAGTACATAAATAATTTGTTTTATGTTGTTGCCAAAGTCGTCTAGGAGAGATAAAGGTAGAACATACTGTAACAAAAACAAATAATTATTATTTGTTTCCAAAAAATGCATACCAATAAGAAAATATATTATAACCTACTAATTACCTTAATTAATGCATGCTAGTCATGTGTTTTAACCCCGCCAAAATCACCTTTTTTAGTTAAGATATTTTGTATGTTCGACGAAAACCCCGTCAGAAACCTAATTTTTCGAATGACCTCTCTTACAATATTGCTCTGTTGCTCCATCAATAACCAAGGAAGACTAGTATTTTGTTCACGACCATCACCATTAGAATTAATAATAACACTTTGCGAGGTGTGATTAGCTTCTCAGATGTCACGACAATTCTTTCCAATTCTCTCTTTGTTAGTCCTTCCATATAATATTCGCCATAACAATTCTGGTATGTTCTTCCCGATATGCATTGTATCAAACAAATGACCTATTTGTAGGTGCTCGTAGTATGGAAATATACTGAATTGCATCAGGTAACTTTTCATTCCTCATGGAAGCCCATTCGTGCCTTAACGACATTCATGAAACATCAACAAATTGAAATTAACACTAATTAATGGGACAAAATGAAATTAACCAAAGATTTATATAATAGGTCATACATAAATAATTTGCGTACCTTGAAGATTTCTAATATATTCCAACTTCCATAGGCGACGTGTCATTCTTCGTGGTTTTTTTCCATTTTCTTCTTTACCATTGAACTTTGCTTTGTCTATAGTTTGATAACTATGTTTTTTAGGCAGAAAGTGCCTATACTCATCAAACACTTCCTTTTCTAAACTCCTTGAATAACAAGATTTTATCCTAGGACCACAAACTGGGCATGCAAATTTACCCTTTGTTTGAAGACCTACAAGATATATGAATAAATGTAGCATCAAATTAGAGTTACAATTTAAAATAATGCATGATTTTTTCAATATATATATAATATTAAATCACAAAAATAAAGTAGCAATATACCACAAAAATGTGTTAACCCGGGAGCATCATGAATTGTCCATGATAGTATTCCATGGAATTGAAATCGTCTTTGCCCTATTGGTCTAGAGATGTCATACATAGTGACGCCAACCCATAACTTCAACAACTCATTGATGAGAGGCTCAATATATACGTTCATATCTTTAACTTGGTACCTACCTAATTGTTTCAACCTACTGCATGATTAATTATACTTATCTAGATGTTGTGATATATAAAAGAAATGATTACGATGCACGAAACAAAGAAATGCAATATTTTGTCATGCTTTAAAGCAAATAAAAGATAATTAAATACCTGGAGCAATCATTGCCAACATTGTGTGCTCTCTCTTGATCGACATCCAAGGAGGAAGGTTATTGTTTATAACAAAAACAAGCCACATTGAGTATGTAGAACGAAGCTCTCCAAATGGATTGACACCATCAACTGCTAACGAAAGTCTAACATTACGAGGTTCTTCTTTAAAAATTGGCCACTTTTCTTTGATGTAGTTCAATGCAGAACCATCTGCAGGCATTCGAAGAACATCGTATCGACTTCTGTTCTTTGCATGGAAATCCATAAACTGTGCTATACTTTGGCACCTAAACAACCGCTGGAAACATGAAATTATCGGAATATAATGAAAAACTTTGTGAGACACCTTCTTTGACGCTTTATCTATTTGATATATACTTATTTGACATTGTGGGCATTCATTTTCTAATGCATATTGTCCATAATATATGATATGATCATTAGGACATGCATCAATAGCCTGATAGTCCATTCCAATTTCTTTCATAATCACAAATATTTCTCAATATGTGCATGGAAAAATATTTGACGTCGGTAATAGAACATCACCTAACACTCTACAAAATTCTAAACAATAAGTCAATGTAAAAAATATTAATCATCAATATATCATCCAATATACTAATTTAAAAATTAGAAAACAATAGCAATATAGGAAAAAAATGAACCTTTTAAGTATTTGTGAACATGTAGGCATAAATAATTAACAAATTAAATACCTTAGTATCTGTGTGAGACATGTGTTTGATAAACCATTCAAAACCTTCTGGTTCACCAACAACAATATACAAGTTAAAAGATTTGTTGTTGAGCCTTCATAAAGAGGTTGACGTGACTTCTCGAGTAGAGGATCAACATCATGACTATCATCCTGGTTGTCCTCATCCATTGGAGCAAATGTGTCTTGGATCAATCTATGTATCTCATCTTCCTGATTTGAATCACTAATGTTATCTCTATCCATATCATCATTAATAACTTGATCAACAACTTCAATA
>JASDQU010101729.1:8083-157982 GCA_032191745.1 Picea mariana | reverse complement strand
CATGACATACTGATTATTACAGAGAATACATTAAATATTGAATCCTCTTACCAAGGGACGATATTCATAACCCCCTTTAGTGTGCCCCTTCTCTCTACAATGTCTTTGGGATGTTGTTATTAAAAGTCTTCTATTTTGGAAGAATCTGCAATCATAGCAAGGGAAATAACATTTTCCATCGTCCCTTGCCTCTAATGCCGCTCTTAACTGAGCAAACTTCCTATCATTTTCGTTCATTGTGACAAATCCTTGTCCTGACAAGTAATTGTCTTACCTACACCCTACCAAACATTAAGTTGTCAATTTTTTATATTTTTGCTACTCCTTTCGATTATGATATGTTTATTTACAGTGACCTACATATTTATAATAAGGTCAACATATTTATAATAAGGTGATCATATGTGTAGAGGATCAACATCATGATGACATAGATAACATCTTTATAATAAGGTCATATGTGTACAAATGTTTTCTTTATATAATAATGACATATATACCTAACATAAGTTTAGGGTTAGTGTTTATGTATCTTATTAGTCCCTGCTAAAGCAGGGAATATAGCAATAAATTACTATCATTTCACCGATCAAGGTTGAGTTTCAAGAGAAATTCCATATCTTTATCAATGAAAATAGAGAGAGATTATAGCTACAATTGAAGGGAAAAGGGTATGTGGATTCCATAAACCTAGAATATTATGGAATCCACATACCCTTTTCCATAGAATATACTAACTAGATCCAAAAACTAAAGACATGAAATATGGTACTACACATATTATAATATATTATCAAGGAAAAAACAAGCTAAATGCAATTTGGACATTTGAAAAAAAAATTTCAAGTTAAATGAGTACATCAATAAAAAATAACATACTAACCTTGCAAGTTCAAAATCCGAGTTATGTAGATCAAGAATTGGATTTGTTCAACCGGTGGGTGATGGAAAAAATAAACAACTCAAACAAAAGCCAAGAACAGTGTCACAACTATAGCAATTGTGTCACAAAGTCTCTTAAAGTCACGTATATATAGATAAAATAGTCAACTAGCTGTTAACACCGACCAATGAGATAGGAAAAATTTTCGTCGCTATTGCCACGAAAGTTTGTCGCTATAGCGACGAAAATCTCGACTAGGTTAAATTAATATTTTCGTGGATATTGCGACGAACTTTTGTGGCAATATCAACAAAAATCCCGCCCTGTTTAAAAAAATGATGAAACTAGTGGAAGCGTGGAAAATTTTCGTGGAATAATCCGCCCATATGTAGTAGTGGGTGTACCCCATGCGTGGGTGAGACTCTTTCGGCGTCTTACAAATGCTATAGTGTGCTATCATGAAACACATCTGGGACCTCAGGCTTAGATGCCATGGTTATATGATGTATCGGCCGTATATGTATTTTTAGGGCCACAAGTTGAATTGTTTACTATGACACCATATTTTTTGGACTTAAAGGATGAAATATAAAAGATTTTGGTCTTCAACTTTACTTGCATATCTTATAATGGATGAATGTATGTGTGTCTTCTTTACTTAGTTATGTGACATATGCCAATCTAAAATGTAATTAACATATGCATCATATACTTGATTAGAACTTCTAGGTATATGATTATAAGTAATAAAATCAAAATATCGTTCCAAAAGTCATACCCGAAGGAAACGTCAGAGTAAAGTAGGATCTATTATCCGATACCTACCATTCAACAAACATACCACTAATTGGGAATCTAGGAGAACTTCTAAATATTGAACACCATGTTAAATGGAATTTCATAATAGCTCTATAATGATGCTATACTCAACCACATTGTTCATTTATGGCTCGAGACAAATGCCTCCTGAAGAAACTAGTTGTCCCTCGGGTGAAAAGATAACCCAAGCGACGGAAGACATGTTCTGAGTATGACGAATGACATCATCCAAAAATCCTAATAACATCGAAGATCTCGTTGACACTTTCCAACCAAGGGAAAACTCAATAAGCAAGCCGAGGACACAAAAGAATAAAGATAAAAGTATATACACTAACATACACTAGTTGTTAGCGTTAGAAGTTGTTCCTAGACTACTTTAGGAACAAGACTAGCACATCTTAGATTAAAAATGATTTGGTTGGGTTTAAGAGATGGATAGATATTTCTTGGTTTGAAAGGGGCTAATGATATGATCTGTTAAGATCACTTACCTAGGTGCAACAAGCTAGGTAAATAAAACTAATGGCTAGGGACTTAATGCTTTGGGTGATGTGATTGAAAGAAGGGAAAGACAAAACTGATAAATCCACCAATAAACAAATCTTTTCCTTAATGTCTTTATGCAGTAGAAGAATAAACCTTTATCTAGAAATCATTCTAAACAATATTTAAAGAGAAGAAACACCAATGTGGCAAAGATTACTAAAAATCCTTTAAAGCAACCTTCTTAGCACATAAGCATTTGCCATATCATCATATAACTTCAACAGAGTGTTTAAGAAGAAAAAAGGAAGATGATAAATAGATAAGGAACACAAAACTAACCATTAACTTTATTAGCAACTGAAGTCATTACATAGGCAAGATGAATCAAAACAGTCTTTAGATATAAAATATCAAGCCAAAACAGGCATTGAACCCCCCTCCTTTTACATATGATTTTCCATGAGCTTTATAGATATATTAGGTAACAAATATATCCTCCAAGTTTGGATCTAATCTACTAAAAATATACATAGATGAAACCTCTTAGGGTCAAATTTTCACTTAGTCAAATCAACAAGATTACAAAAAATCTTGAAAATCAATCCCATACCTAAAATCTAGGGTTTGAATTTTAGAGCATTAAATACATTCAAATCAGATCAAATATTTGAGGATGTTTAGAAAACATATCCTCCTTGAAAATCCATGTTTATTCTTTACTTTAAATCTCATCTAGGGACATGTGGAATTGAATTAAGGGTTGATGGTCCCATTTCACAACATATGGCGAATTTCTGAAAAATAGCGCTAGAAAATAACTTCATATCTCCCAAACCATAATAGTTGTGTAAAAACTGAGATAGGTTTTTGTTATTGGGTCTATTATTTACAAAACAATCTTTCATATTTTCAAAATACCTCTCTATATCCTCGTAATATGTGCCCAAAGATGATGGCTAAAACAAAAAAATTTCTGTATTTTCAAATCTGAAAAATGAGTTGTAAAGATATGCTTGTATCTCCCAAACCATGACACATGTGTAAAACTTGAGGGAGGTTTTTGTATATTGTATTTTTCTTGAGAAAATACTCTTTATGTTTTTCAAAATACCTCTCTATATCCTCGTAATCTGTTCCCAAAGATGATTACTAAAACAAAAAAATTCTTGTATTTTCAAATTTGAAAAATGAGTTGTAAATATCTGATTGTATCTCCCAAACCAGGACACCTGTGAAAAATTGGAGGGAGTTTTTTTGTATATGAGATTTTTCTTAAGAAAACAATCTTTATGTGTTTCAAAATAACTCTCCATTTGGTCAGAGTATGAGTTTGAAATTGACTGCAAAAACAATAATTTCCAGAAAATCCCATGTTTTTTGTTTTCTCCTTTTTCATACAAGACTTCTCCAAAAAATCTTTTTTTGAAGATAAAAAATGGTGTCTTATGTGTATTTTAAGGTGTGTAATAGTTTCATTATCATTTGTCACCACCATCAATCACAAAAAACTCAACACTGTGTTGTTTTTTGAAAAACAAGCTGCTACAATTGTTCCTGTAGCTCCTTGAAAAAGATGTCATTTGAAATTTTTTGGATGGAATTGAATTGATTTTTTTTTTCTAACTCTGGTAATTATGGAACATGAGTTATGACATGACATATGATTATGATTTATACATCATTTCACCCTTTATATTTTGGATTGATACCCAAATAATCGTATCAACTCTTTTGTGGAAAGATTTAAAACTAAATGATGTCACGAGACAATCATTATAAACATGTGCATAATTCCTCCTATCCCATTTTACAAGACTAAATATCTCTCATTCATAACAAAACAACATTAATTTTACCCCCATGATAAATATTTTGAAACTTTAACAAAAATATGATGAACAATTATAACCTATACAAAAAAATTGTAATGAAAAAAGTAAGGGATGAGAGATAAATCTTTGTAAAACATTATAGGTGATAAGATTGGCTCCATGGGGGATGGATTTCTCCCTATGAAAATTCAATAATTTCGACATACCTATGCCATAGATCCATTTGGATTTCTGCCATCTTTATTCTGTAAATGGTAATTGCTCAACTTCTGAAGTCTAGCGGAACTTTACTCAAAGAAAATCAACCTGAAAAATTAAAACTGAACTCTGAAAAATAGAAAGAAAAGTTGCAGCAGTGCTCCATTGGGATATGGAGTCATTCATCTCTTTCCAAAATTTTGCAACTATCCAATACCATACCTTCAACTCTGCAACTTATCCAAGCAAACTAAAAGAACTGCTGAAAACAAACATACTGATGCAATCCAAATGCTCTAGAAGCGAGCTTATTATATACGCTACCCTACTCTAACCAAAACTCCAATTTTCTCAAGTGAAGTCATGCTTCCGGTGAAGCCAGGTAAGTATCTGATTGCTGAATATAATGTTTTTCAAACAAATCTCCAAGTAAACCCATAAAAGAGGCAACAAATGCATCAAAAAATCGATGAGCAGTTGATACTTATAGCTGCAACCTATTGTCTTGGTGAAATATCCAATACTGAAAACTTCCAAACAAAAATACTCCATGTATATGGCTATAGGATCATGGATGATATAAAATAAATCTAGCTGAATAAGAGGACTAAGCTGCTCCTTCATAGTTTCTGGTGATACAAAAATCTGCTCCCTGTCATCTGCTTGTTGGCTGTCTTCCTGTAGTGAAAGCTCTTGACCAAAATTCAAGAACATATAATCTTTCATGTTATCATAAAGTAAAAAGGGTTGCTGATTTGCAGTATGAATGGAAAGGCGTTTGGGAGCAACCACTTCTTGTTTTACAAAATGATCATGTGACATTTGAATAGTAGGATTAAAAATATTCCTACAATGATCAACTAAAAACTTTCCACAAGTCAAATCATCATTTGCAAAATGACCTTCATGATCATCCTCATAAACAAAATCAGCTTCATGCTCATGATTAGGAAAATATTTAACTGTATAGGTAAATTCATTTTGCTGATGTAATTGATGAACACGTACATCTTCATTCTCAATAGTATCAAAATCAGATTTAATACTTTCAAGATCTGAAAAAGAATTAAAATATGCAAATGATGCACCAACATGCTAAAACAATTGCAAGCTCAGAGTAGATTCCTGCTGTCCATATTCTTCCTTCAATTTATGTGTGTGAAAATATTCAACCAATATTTGATCCGAGAGATTTCCACAAGCTCAGAGGTTGTTTTCAATCTCTTCTGCATCTATATACACCTTCTCTAAAGATGAAGACTTTCTCTCTCCAAGGAATAAAATCAAAACAGGATGATGATGAGCTGTAATATAAAACAGCTTGGCAACAACTTCATATGGTCAAATGCAATCAGGCATGCTAAGATAGAAACTGTGTAATCTCCAGTTGAAATGGGTGATAGCCTCATTTATTTTCTTCTTCAGGGCATAAAAATCAGATATATACTGATCAACGGATTTATTTTCACCCCAATATCTCTGGAATACATAATGAAAATCAGTCCACGAACAAATAGAACAAGCCTTCAGATTTGTAAACCACAAAGCAACATCCCCGAACAAGGATTTGGAAAATAACCTCAAGATAACATCCTCATGTATGATTTCAAAATTATCAACAAAATCTTCAAAATCTTCCATGTTCTTTTTAGATGCAATATGATCATCTCCTTTGAACACGTGAAGGTATTCAAAAAACATGGAAGGGTAAGCATTTAGGATAGAGGCATCTTGAGAGGTTTAAAATTTCTTTGATTCTTAATTGAGCTTCAGTAGGATGAACACAAAGGTCAACTGGCTGATTGTAAGGTAAAATAGGGACCTCAAAAGGTATATCAACTTCGTAATCCACATGTTTACAATATGAGTCAACTTCAAGAGAAATTGGAACATAGACCTCAGCTTTATCAATAGGTTCACACGATGGGATTAAATCAAGCTCAATAGTGCATGAAGAGGACAAATCTTCATTACTTAGTGAAGAGTATGAATTTTTACGTTTACAATAATCTGAATAAAAAAAATATAGGATGATCCTCTTTACATGCAATGGGAAAGACAGGAACGAGCTGATAAATAAGAAAACAATTTCATGGAGAAAGCTAATGAGCTAATACCTGGTTTTTCCCTTCCGTGCTTTCATTTTCCTATTAGCAGGATTTTTCCTCCAGTGGAGTCTTAGATTGTGGAGTCACCAGGTGAAAGAGTATTGAATTTTGTACGTGTCTGAATTCAGTTCACCATCTACAGCTGGATCTAATCATTGTCATTCTCTCAGGGAATATTTTCAACTTCGTCCTTGGCAACAGTGACAAAAGATGTTAGCGCTAGAAGTTGTTCCTAGATTGCTTTTGGAACAAGCCTAACACACCTTACATTAAAAATGATTTGGTTGGGTTTAAGATATGGATATATCTTTCTTGGTTTGAAAGGGGATAATGATATGATCTGTTAAGATCACTTACCTAGGTGCAACAAGCTAGGTAAATAAAACTAATGGCTAGGGACTTAATGTTTTGGGTGATGTGATTGAGAGAAGGGAAAGACAAAAATGATAAATCCACCAATAAAAAAATATTGTCCTTAATGTCCTTATGCATTATAAGAATAAACCTTTATCTATAAATCATTCCAAACAAGATTTAAAGAGACAAAACAACAATGTGGCAAAGATTACTAAAAATCCTTTAAAGAAACCTTTTCAACACATAAGCATTTGTCATATCATCATATAACATCAGCATAGTGTTTCAAAAGAAAAAAGGAAGCTGATAAACATAGAAGGAACAAAAAAATAACCATTAACTTTATTAGTAGCTGAAGTCTTTACATCGGCAAGATGAATCCAAACAGTCTTTAGATATAAAATATCAAGCCAAAACAAGGATCAAACCCCCCTCCTTTTACAAATGATTTTCCATGAGATTTATAGATCTATGAGGTAATAACTAGAACCTCCAAGTTTGGCTCTAATATAATCAAAATATACATACATGAAACCTCCTAGGGTCGAATTTTCACTTAGTCAAATCAACAATATTAAAAAAAATATGGAAATTAGTCCCATACCTAAAATCTAGGGTTTGAAATTTAGAGCATTAAATACATTCAAATCGGATCAAAATTTGAAGATGTTTAGAAAAAATATCCTCCTTGAACATCCATGTGTATTCTTGACTTGACACCTCATCTTGACACATGTGGAATCAAATTAAGGGCCGACTGTCCCATTTCACAACATATGGCGAATTTATGAAAAATAGGGCTGGAAAATCACTTCATATCTCCCATACCATAATAACTGTATAAAAAAGGAGATAGGTTTTTGTTATTGGGTCTATTATTGAAAATATCATCTTCATATTTTCAAAATATCTCTATATATCCTCGTAATATGTGCCCAAATATGATGACTAAAACAAAACACTTCATGTATTTTCAAATCTGAAAAATGAGTTGTAAATATATGCTTGTATCTCCTAAACCTTGACACTTGTGTAAAAACCGAGGGAGGTTTTTGTATATGAGCTTGTTCTTGAGAAAATCCTCTTTCCGTTTTTTCAAAATAACTCTCCATTTAGTCAGGGTATTATTTTGAAATTGACTGCAAAAACAGTCATTTCCAGAAAATCCCTTGTTTTATGTTTTCTCCTTTTTCATACAAGACTGCTCCAAAAACTCTTTTCTGAAGAAAAAAAATGGTGTCTTATGTTTATTTTAGGGTGTGGAACAATGTCATTATCATGTTTCACCATCATCCATCACAAAAAACTCAGCACTGTGTTTTTTTTGAAAAACACGCTGCTACAGGTGTTCCTGTAGCGCCTGCATATTTCTTGTGTGGATAGTTGTGGGAACTTCGTGTAGTGCCCTGAAAAAGATGTCATTTGGAATTTTTTGGATGGGATTGACTTGAAAAACAATTTTCAAAATCTTTTAATTATGGAACATGAGTTATTCCATGACATATGATTACTATTTATACATCATTTAACCCTTTCTATTTTGGATTGAGACCCAAAGAATCAAATCAACTCTTTTTTGGAAATATTTAAAACTAAATGATATCATGAGACAGTCATTATAAACATGTGCATAACTCCTCCTATCCCCTCTTACAAGACTAAATATATCTCATTCCTAAAAACATAACATTCTTTTGACCCCCATGATAAATATTTTGAACCTTTAACAAAAATATGATGAGGATTTATAACCTATACAAAAAATTTGTAATGAAGAAAGTATGGGGTGAGAGATAAAACTTTGTAGAAAATTAGAGGTGATAAAAGTAGTATACAAAGGTCACGCTCGAGCTTGAGGGCTCAAGCATAATACCTTTTAAGGTAGACCCCATTTCTAGGTTCGTCCAACAAATTCCCTTCATAATATTCTAACTCATTAGCTCCTTTTTCAAGGACACGTCTCATGATATAAGGATCATGCCACATGGGATTGAATTTTCCTACCCCCATCAATTCTTTATCTTGGTCATAAAGAAGAACCAAATCACCCTCAGCATACTATCATAGACATACAAACTTATCATACTTGACCTTAACACGTCATTTATTCACCTTGATGGCTATAGCGACATCTCTACATTGCTCATCGAGCTCCTCTAAGTGTATGAGGCGTTCTTCAAGATCAGTCGTGTTAGGTAGGAGATCAACCGCTAACTTAAGAGAAGGGATATCACATTCAATAGGAAGGACTGATTCCGCTCCATGGACTAACTAAAATGATGAGAAACCAGTGGAAGTATTTACTGCGGTTCGATATGCCCATCAAGAAGGGTAAAGCATCAAGTTATAGTTGGATTTACTCGACCTGACAGGTTTTTGCAAAATGGGTTTTAGAGATTTATTCGCGACCTCTACTTGTCCATTTTCCTAGGGATAATAGGGCGATGAATGATCTTGTTTAAACCCTAGTTTTGATGCTAACTCTATCATTATCTCATTCTGGAAGCAACTACCATGATCAGTGAAAATATCCTTTGAGATTCCAAACCAAGCTATAATTTGATTGAATATGAAAATTGTTGCAGTATCACCATCAGATTTAATGGTAGGCATGGCCTTGACCCATTTAGTGAAATAATCCACGACCATGATAATATGATGGTTCTCCACAACTGAGGTTAGGTTGTAGTCCATGAAGTCCACCCCTCACTTAGTGAAGGGACCGACGATGACGAATGGGTGAAGAGTGTAATGTCCCCATTTTGGGACATTATAACATTACAACATTTCAGAGTGTTATGCCTACATGAGTAGCCAGATAGGGGTGACAGAGAGTTCAAGAGATATTGGCGGGTTTATTTGGGCCCGACTTGTATTGTTCATCACCAGGATCCATTCCGCACATCTGGGCTTTGGTTTCGTTACATTCCAATGATTTCCGTAATTTTGAGTTATTATGGGTCATATCTTAATTAAATTCACTAAGAAGGTCATAATGGGAATATTGCTTGGAGAAGCCTCTTAGTGTAATATTTCATTGTAATCGGGAGGAAGATCATTATAAGAGAAGGTGACGATAAGTGACTTTCAGTGGCCGGAGAAGCCATCAGGATGGATAAATCACTTTTTAGAGGCAAAATGGTTAATTAATTAATTAATTAAGTGATTTAATCAAGGAATAATAAAATAAAGTAAAAAGTCACTTGGAGGGAAAAGGTCAAGAATGAATTAGTATTTCGAAAAGCTATAAAGGAAGGGTAAAGCAACCTAATTCATTATGCATTGTTATGATTTGATGTTGAGATTTCCTAGAGGAGGAGAGGATTCAACTTTACTATTTTGTGGATTTCTGGAGGAAACCACCACCATTGATTGGTTTCAATGTTGAGAGACACACCCTAGCCCATCAGATATACCATCCAAGTATTTCACCATGACATAAAGAAGCATCCATTTATAGGGGGAGACACTTAACTAGTGAGGGTGCAAGTCAGATTAAGGGTTGTGGAGCTACACGAGGACAAAGCTCTGATTACATTTTCCTTCTGACCCAGTTGAGATCCAGCCAGGGCACTTAGATTGAGCTACTTTCCATCATATTCTGACAGTGGAATAATTCAGATCACACCATCCAACCATTTAGGGCACAACTCTTCCGGACAGACATTTGGGGTTGCATGCAGAGTATCAGACCAGATCTGGAGAAACCCTTCCGACCCAGTTTTTCATTTGGCAAGACGATTTTTTTGAGCCCTATAGGAGTAGATTCCATTGGTGGAATCCTTTGGGGCGCATCCAGTGTCCCAGGAGGTGCAAAAACCCCCCAGGGGTCTAGATCCAGTGCCTTAAAGACCAGATTCGAGATCTGACACTCATCCATTTCAGTCTAGAGGCTAGGGTACTTCTATTGGAGCAGTTTCCAATGAATTATGATGGTCTATTCTTCCGGATGAGTTTTCCAGCTGGTAGCGGTTATCGTACTTCTCTGGAATCACATATTTTTGCCGACCTATCCGTGCATGCATTAGATTTTCTATCTTCTTCTGATCACAGGTATTTTAATGCTATTTTATTGTATTCCAGTGATGATCATGAGATCTAGTTGATGATTATATTCTATATTTCTAGTATGCTATTGTATTTCCATGCTTGAGTCGTATAATACATGTTATTGAGCAGTTGATGTTCTTTACTTCCACATGCATCCTTTATATGTTGTTTAAACCATAAATACACAACATGCACATGAAATAATCCACATGCACCTACAATAACCAACATGCACATGCAATAACCCACATGCACATGCAATAACCATCAAGATCTCAAACATACAACTGAAACGCATCCAAAAACCCCCAGTGTATCATATCTGGAAGACAGAACATTAAATCAGTAGAAAATATCTTGATCAGTGGAATTAGGGATATTTCAAAGAAGAGCAGGGTGCGTGCTCATCTTATGGGTGAACACCTGCTAAGGGTGAAACTTCTTGACCGCTTCTATGCAATCTTTAAAAATTGATGTCTAAAAATAACCGGATCAGAATATTTTTTGGATTGTCGCAAGCTGAGATAAGTGACCACCACACGCCCCACTGTGATAGTAAATTAGAACGATTTCAACCTCGTCGTGTGCAAAAAATGATGCAAAATAACATCCATCGCTCGACGATACACCATGTCACCGATAATGAGGTAGTTTTTGGTCTAATGGCTAGGGAAGCTTCAGAGTTTGAATTTAGATTAGAATATCTCTATAACAGGGGTCCAAAGATGATATAAGGAAGACGTTTTCATCAATGAATGAATCATCGTGAAAAATATCCTCATCATGCCTACATAATTCTGACATTAGTTCCTAAAAAACTAGCGATTTCTTGGATTTCACGGAATCAATATCAAACTCCTACAAAATCATAATCCATTTATTTGATTTCTCCCCTATGATATGAATTGTAAGGAAATATTGAAATGGATTGATATCAACGACCACGGTAGTCTTGTAGATTAAGATATAGTGACGTAATCTCTGAACTGTATGCACGATTGCTAAGGCTAACTTCTCTACATGAGAGTACTTGAGTTTAGGACCAATTATATTTAGGCTAAGGTAATATATAACGTGCTCATGGATCTCATCATCTTCTTGAACAAGAACCATACGAACCGTCCCTTCAGAAGTGGAAATATAAAGCAGAAAATATCTATTGTAGTCCCGGGGCTTTAGCAGAGGTGCTCACACTAGGGATTTCTTAAGAGAATCAAAGGACTCCTAGGATCATTCATCCCATAGGAATGGACTATTCTTTTTCAAGAGACGCATGAAATCCTTAGTTATATTGGCATAATTAGCTACGAAACAATGCAAGAAGTTAGCCTTCCTCTGTAAACCCTGAACCTGTCAAATATTGCACGGGGGAGTCTATCAAAGTATTTCCTCAACCTTCATGGGGTCCACCATGATCCAATTCTTAGAAACTATGAATCCTAAAATGTAGCCACACCTAACGCAAAATATGCATTTGTGAGGGTTCACTCGAATGCGATAGTAGTGACATATTTCAAACACTAGTTGAAGGTGAGTCGTATGATCAACCCTCTTGTGAGAGTGAGCAACAAGATCATCTAGATAGGATTGAACTATATTCTTAATGTCATGGAATGTGAAGGTCATGGCACATTGAAAAGTTGTTTTGACGTTTTTAAGGCTGAAAGGAATTTTCTGGTATGCAAATGTATCCCATGGACAAATGAATGCCGTCTTATGTTGATCCTCAGTTTTAATTTGAATTTGATTGTAACTTGAAAATCCATACATAAATGAAAATACCTTTCTTTCTGCACACTCATCGATAATTTGATCAATAAAGGGAGGGGGAAAATTATCTTTAGGACATGCTTTATTCAGGTCCCTAAAATCCATACATACACGGATGGTTCCCTGCTACTTATCTACAAGAACAAGATTGGATACCCATTCAGTCAAGGGAACCAGGTAGATCAAGCCAGTGTTAAGTATCTTCTCCACCTTTGCCTTAATAGTAGGAGAATTCCTAGGATTTACATCCCTAAGTCATTGTCGAATAGGATTAACATTTGGATAAGTTTTAATTTCACGTTCGACAATACTGGGATCGATCCCTAACATCTCTTCACAAAATGGTGCCTTATATATATATCAATGCATTCTTATTAACTCACAAAATGGTGCCTGAAATAATATAGAAATTAGTGCTTTTTAAGGGGATATACGCACCGGTTTATATTAATCATACTAAAGCACCGATGCATATTAATTATACAGAAGCACAAATGCATAAAATGTGTGATAATATATATCGTTTTAAACTATTACAATGGGAATGTGATAAATACACATCACTTTTTAAAATATAATAACAACACTGGTGCTTTAAAAAAATTAAATGCACTGGTGCATTTAATAAGATAAATGTGCCAGTGCGTTATACGTAATAAAGGCACCGAAAAATACGAATTATAAAAGAACCAAGATAGACATAAAATACAATCACACTGACGCTGCATACAACACAATGGGAATCTGGGGTGTAATAACCATAACTGCCACGGTACATTTGTGTCATAGGTAAGCACTGAGTCAGTAATGTAATGGCGATCTGACACATTTTTTAGTTATGTATGCACCTCGACATTTCAGGCAATGGCACACTAATGCATTTTATGTTTTATGTACACACCAAAAATTTATCTAATGGCGCGTTGATGTGTTTTGGTGGTTTTATGTACATTCTGAGGCATTTTATGTAATTTCATTTTGGTGCATTTGATGTTTATGTATTCACCTATGCATTTTATTTAATGGCATACCGATGGGTTTTGAAAATAAAAGCACCAAAAAAAAAAACGTCTACTACAACCTCCACCCACCCAATTTTTTTTATTATATGGAACATCCGTTAAAATATCCGCAACTAATAGAGGAGGTTGCAGTGGAGGTATTTTTGAAAGTTTTTATAAATTTTGTAACAGTAAAAATCTCCACAAGAAGATGTTCTCCTTTTAGCGTTTTCACTCCAGCTAATGATGTTTTAGGATTTTGGGTTTGTGACATATTCAAATCTTTGTTTCTAGTTCAAGATTTAAAGACATTCAATACACTTTCAAAATATTTACAAGAGCTATTGCACAGTGGATTTTATCAATTCTTGTCCCAAAAGTTGTTTATCATGTAAATATCTCTGGGGTTGAAGTTGAGTTTCATCATGAATTTACCTGGTCTACACCCACATGTATGTCTGGCACTATCGACATTCCACCTTCATTTGAGGCACCTATTAGGATAGAGGATGTTTTTCCTTGCATCCCTTCTACTTGAGGGAATACTCCAAATACAATTTCAATACCTTTAGGAAAGTGAACTAAACTATCGTTGGTACATCTACAATTAGTTCAGTAGATTTCACTAGTGCTATACCTTTAACTAAAATGACTATAACTATTATTCGACTAATATATTGTTCAACATTAACTATAAATCCCACATGCATGGGYGGAAATTATGAGAGATAAATTTATATTAATGAAAGGTCAACTTAATTTGCAATGAAGTGTGGAGAGACATGTCACCTTAGGTTTATTAGATATGGTATCTATTCCTTCTTTCTTGAAAAGGCATTGGGATGATGTTAATTTTTTCCCAAACAAGATATGTCAYATTTCAAGAAGTAGTTATACAGTGGGAATGGAGGATATATTCAATAGAATTTGATGTTAAATTTTTCCCAAGCAAGATACATATTTCAAGAAGTCGTTATACACTTGGAATGGAGATAAATTCAATAGAATTTGAAGTTACAAAATAGATAACTTCTCCATCGAATGGTAGTCATCTAGGAAAACCCCCTCATATGATTGCGAATCAAACAAGGGTGTCAACCTTACGTTATATATCCTTCCTTCTGTAACATTTATGTTTTTTCTTTTAATATAGAAATTATTATGGGAAAAATAATTAAAAATTGAAGCATATAGTTTCTTCTATGTGTAGGTTCAAAGAAAACTAGTACATGGAGTTTAAAATGCAAATATATAAGTAATCTTGTTTAACGACCCTATACATAACATTCAAGCCAAAGCATTATGAAATTTATTTTCAATTAACATTTTTTGATATGAGCTTCTCTTTGAATATCTTCAAAAATCAAAGGAAAAGAGAATGTTGTACATTTAAAACCTTTACAGTATAAAAATGCACACACAAAGTCTTTATAAAACAGAAAGAAAACAATGGCATTCACACATAGTACTAAAACATTTAACCTTGAAATCCTTAAGTGGGAAAACCAATAAATGTTTAGAGCTTCACCTATAAATATCATTGTATTTACTTCACCATTACAATACAATATGTAAGATCCCATGGCATACAAAAACCCAATCCATTGACCCAGATTATATTCCTTGATTGGAATCACATTACAATGAATTGAAAAACACCAAAAACAGAAAAACATCAGACCAAAAAACAACCCAAATTTTTTTCTCATGGGCTATGCCCTTGAACCCTTGAATAAGGGGGACGAGCCCCCCCCCATATGACCCCCTCTTTCTCCCATTCCAATGCATAGTACATGGGATAATCATGAAAATACTATAATACATTCCCAACAGAGGTGAAGGTTAAAGGGGGCACTAAAGTTCAATATCATAGAATGATTGATTGGAATGAAATTCCTTTAGGAAAATACAATAAAAATGTAAAGGAGACCACATTCTATAAAGTGTATCCTTAAAGAAAAGGGGAGGAACTCCATAGAAAAATATAATTTAAATTTCCACTTGGCCATAGAGCCAATAAGGCATATTTATTCAAAACAAGTGAAAATATTTCCCTAAAAGAAACAAAAGGGCATCCTAGGAAGTAAAGAAGAGGAGGAATGATTCTTGAAGAATAATATTTTTTACCTAGACCATAGACCATATACCATGACCTAAACCATAGACCATAGACCATGACCTAGACCTATACGATGACCATGACATGGTCCATGACATAGACCTAGAGTTAGACCTACACCATGAATTAGACCACGACATAGAATTAAAGATAGAACTAGAACATGACCTAGACCTATACCATGAGCATGTACATGACCATGACCTAGACCATAAAATAGAGATTTACCTAGACCATGACCTAGACCATGACATAGAGATTTACCTAGAACAAGACCTAGAACTCCCTAGCTCCATCTAAGCCAAGGAATAACCTATACTCAACCCTTAACCCCCTACACACCTGAGCCCCAAGTGCATTATGCCTATACCTCTTGTTTAATAATGATATTTTATGGATATGACCATTCACCTACGGTTTAATAATGATTTCACATGGTTTAATGATGATTATGGTACATTGATTTTTCTCTTTGATTTTAATATAAGAACAATCTTTTAGTGTATTCAATATTATTTATATGAAATATTTATCCTTCTTTCGCAATCAATGTTCGACATGCCCTAGATTATGTATGACATAACACTTATCTATATTTACTCTCACACACTGTCTCTCTATTCCCCTCCTCCCTCCCTCTCTTCCCCTCTCTCCCACTATCTCTCCTCTCTCTCTCCTACATCTACCATCTCTCTCCCACCTCTCTCTCTCTCTACCCCCCCTCTTGGTATTCCTCTACCANTACTCTCACACACTGTCTCTCTATTCCCCTCCTCCCTCCCTCTCTTCCCCTCTCTCCCATTATCTCTCCTCTCTCTCTCCTACATCTACCATCTCTCTCCCACCTCTCTCTCTCTCTACCCCCCCTCTTGGTATTCCTCTACCACCTCTCTCTCTCTCTACCCCCCCTCTTGGTATTCCTCTCCCACCCTCTCACACTCTCAAACAATAAATATCTTCTCCCTTCTCTCTTTACCTGTTGCATCTAACCCTCACTCTCTTGCTCCCTGTATCCCCTCCCTCTCTATCCCCCGTTCTCCCCACCTTGCTCTCTTTTCTTCTATCTTATCCCCCTCGCCTTTATCCCCCAGTTCCTCTCCCTCTCTCTCCCCCCTCTCTATATCTCTGTCCCTCAATATCTCACACTATATGTGTCTTCCCCTTTTGTTGGATGCTTGGGGTGACCCAGGTTCTGATCTCAATAGGTTTCCAACAAAATAATCAAACTATCAACCCTCTTGGTAAACCAGAAAGAAATGTTGCGCACAGAGTGAAAAGTGTAGTCTCACCTGAGATAGATTTATGGGGGACTACAATACTCAGGTGTTTTCAGTCTAGGAAGGGATTAGGTCTGTATTCTAATCCTTTTCCTCATGCATCAACATTATTACTGATTTAGCTAACACTAGTATTCATTCATTCATCTAACTATGCATGCATGATGTGATTAGATAAGTAACCATTCATTCTGTAACTGATTCATAACATAACATCAAAAAAAATATTCAAACAAATTAACACACTCGATTTATCGTGGCGCACCCCCTGGGGCTAAGTCCACAAAGATTTGTCCCTTCTTCTCTTTTATTCATCTTTTTGCAAAATTTGCATTGTGCGCATTACAATCTTCCGGATTACAATAAAAAAGGAGGGTAAGTACCCTCGATGAGGAGGACTAGACGACACTAGGATTCATAGCCTATGATATAACCCTCAAAACTAGCTTACTCAGACCACTATCTCTCTTTTACTATTGATCAACAAAACAATGAACTACCCAATAATTGACCAACCTCTACTAGACCTCCTAGGTATTTATTTATACTATTCTACTTGCTTATAGCCATTAAATTAACGTCCAAAACTCTAACTCTAACATGGTTAAGCTTGTATGGATGTGAACCATGCTGCTTTTCTTCCTTCTTCCACATGCTGATTTTCCTTCTTTATCTGCATGTTGTTTTTCTGCCATCTACAAGTGCGCTCCAAAAATAAACCTTTCTCTCCAAAAATAGGTCTGCACCCAAAATACAATTTCTTCTCCCAAAATAGGCCTGCACAAACACTTCTCCCCCTCTCACACTCTATTTCTTCCTCTCTCTCCACCCCCCCTCTATACATCGCAAGAAAATAAATGGCCTTGACCTAGACATGTCAAGACTTAGACCTAGAGCTAGACATAGCAAGACCTAGACATAGCAAGACCTAGACATGGAAATACCTATACCATGAGCTAGAACTATATGATGACCATGACATAGAACATGAAATAGAACTAGAGGTAGACCTACACCATGATCTAGACCATGACATAGAGCTAGAGCTAGACTTAGACCATGACCTATACCTATACCATGACCATGACCTAGAGCTTAACCTAGACCATGACCTAGACCCCGCTAGCTCCATATAAGCCTAGGAATAACCTATACTCGACCCTTAACCCCCTCCACAATCAATACCTAAGTTCACTATGCATATACCTATTGTTAAAGGCCCCATAAACCTTGCACCCACATTATCCACATCTTGGTGCTCTAACCATTGCTCTATGGTTCAAAATACTTTCAATACTAATCCCTTAGGTCCTAGGTAGTTGTCCCCAAATCCTTATACATATTTATTCATAAAGATGTTTGGTATATAATAAATTCTATATCCATTGCATTAAGAGTGTGCACGCACTCTTGTTACTTGAAATTCTTGTGATTTTCTCTCATCCATGCCCAACAGGAACACGTGCACATTCCTAGAACATGCACATGTTTTGTGTGCATTCTTGATGGGAATTTTTATGTGCCAAGAACACTCCTCTACCTCATCTATTTAAATCTCGACATATGCACGCTCAACATCTGCACACAAAAAATAGTGCACACATATAGGTTTTTGTTATTTTAGTCTTGTTGTTTAATTCATAGACAATTTAATGCTATTGCAAGATAATTGTGGGAATAATTAGAAGACAAATTTTTCCAAGTGGAATTGGAATTGTTGGTTGTGTCTTCTTGGAATTGGAAGACAAACTTGTCGAATTGGAATTGTTAGTTGTGTCTTATTGTGTAATACTAAGAAAAAATTGTCCAATTAGAAATGTGAGTTGTGTCTTCTTGTGTAATACCAAGATAAATTGGTCCAATTGGAATTGTTAGTTGTGTAATACCAAGACAAATTTATCCAATTGGAATGGGAATTGTTAATTGTATTCTTGTGTAATACCAAGACAAATTTGTCCAATTGGAATTGGAATTATTAGTTGTGTCTTGTTTTGTAATACAAAGAGAAATTTGTCCACTTGGAATTGGAATTGTTAGTTGTACCTTCTTGTGTAATACCAAGACAAATTTATGGTGGGGTTCTTGGAAGGCAATTTTTCTCTTCAAACATTGGGGACTAACAGATTTGAGAAACAAAGTCCTTGAGGAAAGAGAAACACATCGAAAAGGTAGAAGAGTGTGCACGCGATCTTGTTACTTGAAATCCTTGTGATTGTCACTCATCCATGCCCAACAGGAACACGTGCACATTCCTAGAACATGCACATGTTTTGTGTGCATTCTTGTTGGGAATTTTTATGTGCCAAGAACACTTCTCTACCTCATCTATTTCAATCCCGACATATGCACGCTCAACATCTACACAAAAAAATAGTGCGCACATATAGGGTTTTGTTATTTTAGTCTTGTTGTTTAATTCATAGACAATTTTGTGCTATTGAAAGATAATTGTGGGAATAATTTGAAGACAAATTTGTCCAAGTGGAATTGGAATTGCTGGTTGTGTCTTCTTGGAATTGGAAGACAAACTTGTCCAATTGGAATTGTTAGTTGTGTCTTATTGTGTAATACTAAGAAAAATTTGGCCAATTGGAATTGTGAGTTGTGTATTCTTGTGTAATACCAAGACAAATTGGTCCAATTGGAATTGTTAGTTGTGTAATACCAATACAAATTTATCCAATTGGAATTGGAATTTCAGTTGTCTATTCTTGTGTAATACCAAGACAAATTTGTCCAATTGGAATTGGAATTATTAGTTGTGTATTGTTTTGTAATACGAAGAGAAATTTTTCCACTTGGAATTGGAATTGTTAGTTGTGCCTTCTTGTGTAATACCAAGAAAAATTTGTGGTGGGGTTCTTGGAAGCCAATTTTTCTCTTTAAACATTGGGAACTGACAGATTTGAGAAAGAAAGTCCTTGAGGAAAGAGAAACACATCGAAAAGGTAGAAGAAGAAAGAGAAAATGAAACTTTATGTATTTCAAAGCATAGGCTTTCAGAAGAGGGAAATCCAATTTCTAGAGGAATAGATACCACTATTGTTTCTCCTCCATCACCACAATCCAAGCACAGGAGTTTAGTAGAGACCAATCCATGCATTATCTCATCAAGAAAACTTGTTGTGGATGACCAAATGATGGAGGATTTGCTTGGAGCTGATTATACAATGGATGGAATTAGAGAGGAAACTGGTGCACAACATTGTGGTGAAGAAGTTCTTGTGGCGCAACCTCTTGTTGGACAGTAAAAAGTTTTAGAAACTAGTCAATCCCATGTCCACTCTCCTCTCAGATTTGATCCACCAGTGATTGAAGGGGAAATAATTGCAACATTGTTAAATCCACAACAGGGAGGTCAAGAGTGCCAGAATAGGGGTTCATCGTCCCTACCTAGATTGAGTAGTGTGTGGTGAAGAAATCCTAAACAAATTCAAGTGGATGAAAGTGGTCTAGCATCACTTGAAGGTAAGTTACCTAACCATACTATTCGTTATCATTCTTATAAAATAATTAAAGAATATTTTGAACCAAAATACGATGCAGCTAAATGTCAATTATTTTTGGCTTTGTTAAAATCTAGAAGTTTGACTGTTGTTAGGAGAATTTTAGGCGTTAAAATAGTCAAAATTTTAGAAACAAGTCATCATATTGTTAGAAACCTTGTACAATTTTTTAAAAGAATTGGTAAAAAATCTTGTTCTAAAGACCGCAATGCAACCCGGCGTATCTTTTCACAATCAATTGTTAGCAAGATCACAAGAAAACATCATTTGCTAAAACAAACCTCTCATCTCATGAAATAAAATACCAAAATCCTTAGAAATTATTATCATAGATGATATAGCCTCGACACAAGTGGCCCAACATATTTGTTGGCCTTCATTGGTAGGCTACCTCATTCTGACATGAAGTTAATAGGAGAAATTTAGGGACTATTACAATATTTCTGGCATGAGAACACTAGGACTTCTTCCAACCAAAAATATGTAATAAATTGAGAATGGTATCTAGGGACCGTGTACACCATATTAAACACTTTCTTGACATTACACATACACAATTGTATGCGAGATTTAGGAAATTACATAGTGCACTTAACTTGGGCCAAAGATATTTCCAAAAATGCAATCCTTGGTATGTTCGAATAAACATAATTGGTAACACATGTTGTTGTAGTTTGTAAATGTGTTAAACCTACACAAAATAGATCTAGCTAGAAAATACTACACACATTTGCATAGAGAAATTGAGAAAGAAGAAGAAGGAGAGAAAGAATAGAAGAATTCTCATTAACCGTAATGAATATTGAATAATTTACACAATATATACTCTGTATGACTCAATCAATGTGCATTGGAGGAGAACCAATGCACCATAGTGGTGATCTAGAGTGATCTGGATACACACCAGCAGTTACGAGAGTGAATTGCTACCTAGTCTAGTCTCTCAGGTAGTTACAAGAGTGAACCACCACCTAGTCTAGTCTCTTAGGTAGTTACGGGAGTGAACTGCCACCTAGTTGAGTTAACCAGTCAACCAATCTTCAATTAACTGACTAAACATAGTTCAGTGAGGAGTAGATCAAGGAATCAAGGATAATGCACCAGTCTGGTGATGATCCCAAGGCAAGTGTGCATTATCATGGTGACGATCCCAATGTTGCATGGTGACAAAACCAATGCAACATTTGGACTCAACTCAACTAGTCAAACTGAAGTGTCAACTGAAGAGAATATTCTCCAGGTGGAATATTCTCCCCTAAAATACAGGAGACTGGATAATGACTAATAAACAAGGAAAAACCTTAGGAAAAAGAAATCCTAGGTGTGTGTGAAGTAACTCCAACACCCCCCTTGAACATCACTATGGTGAAAATAAAGAATGGGTCCCGGCAATGAGGCCATGTTAGGTACCCAAATACAAAAGATACACTAAAAATAAAGTGAGGAAAGAGGGAAAAACTCATGGGAAAAACCCCCCTCAAGGTACAATGTATGTAAAAAGAAGAACTGCAATTTCTAGGCAACTGTGTCCTTCGATCCAAGATGACTTCATAGAGAATGAAACTTATGATCAGTGAAGGCCTTGGTGAAGATTTCTTCCATATTTTCTACTGAAGGATAGAATTGTAGGTCGATGATCCCCTCGTGTACTAAGTCCCGGATGTAGTGCATGTGGATCTCGATGTTCTTCATCTGCTTCCTATGAAAGGGATCTCTATAGAACTTTAGAGTGCTTTGGTTGTCACACCAGATCATGATAGACTGATGAAACTGAATGCCCAACTCACTGAGAAAATGTAGTAGCCACATAGACTGAATGGTTATGTTAAATACCCCTCTGTACTTTGCCTCAACTGAAGATAAAGCAATGGTAGCTTGCTTCTTTCTCAACCAACAAATAGGCTTAAAACCAAGACTAAGTGAGTAACCAGATGTGGACTTGCGATTGGTGGTATCATCAACCCAGTCAGAATCAGTAAACATGATGAGATCTAATGTAGAGTCTGCTGCATAATGAATCCCAAAGGTGATGGTGCCCTGTATGTATCGAAGGATACGCTTTGCAGCCTTCCAATGTAGCTCATGTGGCTCCTGCATGAACTTGAAAATTGCACCCATTGAATAGGAGAGGTATGGTCTGGAGTGCATGAGATACAACAAGCTCCCCACTAGATGTTTATACAATGTGCTATCAACTAGTGGAGTCTCCCCGCCATCCTCAAGTTTGACTCCTGATAGGAAAGGAGTCGGAGCAGACTTTCAGTCTATCATGTGAAATCTCTCAAGGATATCTCGTTCATACTTGGCCTGAGACAATTTGATGCCTGATGCATTCTACCTGATCTCGATTCTAAGAAAGAAGTGTAGCGGACCCATGTCCATCATCAAAAACCTATCATGTAGAATCCTCTTGACTGCAGAAATCGCTAAATTTGAGAAACCGATGATCAACAAATCATCAACATACAGAACTAAGAGTAGAAGTGAATCAACCATCATAAGCATGTAGACATTCAGGTCTGATTTACAATGTACAAAGTTCATTGACAACAGGTAGGAGTCCATCTTGGCATACCACTCCCTCGGACCCTGCTTGAGGCCATAAAAGGACTTCTTTAGTCGACATACCAAATATGAGTCCTGCATAAATCCCTGGGGCTTCTCCATATAGATATCCTCAGAGAGATCACTGTGAAGAAATGCATTCTTCACGTCCATTGGATGGACTTCCCATCCTTTGGATGTCGCAATGGCAAGTGCCAATCGTATGGAATCCATATTTTCTATTGGATTGAAGGACTCATCATAGTCAATACCATGCACCTGCTAAAATACTTTGGCAACAAGCCTATATTTTTATCTGCTAATCTTTCCATATGTTACGCTCTTGGTCTTGTAGACCCATGTGCATCTGAAAATTTTCCTCCCAGAAGGAAGGGGACCTAGATACCAAGTCTGGTTCTCGAGGAGGGAGTTGTACTCCTCCTGCATGGTAGATGCCTAAAATGGATTTCCAGTAACCTCGCCATAAGACCGTGGATCTGAAGACTGAACCAAGAAAATATTCCTGGAGGGAAATAGTTCAGTGGTAGTGAGTGCAAAAAGAGGCTCCTCGAAATCAGATTGAGTCCTCCTAGTATCAGCTGGATCACCAACGAGACCCCCTGCATCCTGAAGAGTAGTTTGTTCCCACTTGGGCCTATTCTCTGGCTCTGCAACTGCATCTAGATTCTATGACTCTACATCTGTTGACGGGCGAAATTAACCGTCTGTCAACTAAGAGAGTGGAATCGGTCCGGGGTTGTCTAATAACCCAATCCGTTTAAAATGAACCACTCTGACGGGTTTAGCGGCTCCGTTATCCGATCTAAGGTCCTAAGAAAACAAAAGAAAACTAATCTAAACTAACTAAAAATAAAACAAACTAAACTAACTAACAATAAAACTAACTAATGAACTAATCTAATTAAAGGTAACTATTAAACAAACTAAACTAAAACTAATTATTAAAACAAACTAAACTAATCTAACTATTCTATATACTACTAACTACTAACTAATACTATACTAACTGCTATCTGAAATATAACTTATTTACAAAATGTACAATGCCTACAATTTACAGATTTAATTAAAACCTGAAAAAATTCATTTGCAATCTGCCCTAAGACAGAGAAAGGTATTTTTTTTGTTGATTTTATAATTTTATAAACAAGAAATAAAACAGAAAAACTAACTAAACTAAACACTAATATACTAATTCTACCTATAAATCTAACTAAACTTATATCTAAACTAAACTACTAATAAATACACTAAACAAACAAATGACAAACTGACCTGGAAACGCTCCAGATTTGTCCTGTGTATGATGATCTTTGAAGCTGGTTGGAGGAAGGAAATCGCACCGAATAATCCAGAAGCTTCTCATAAACGATAGCTGCAATGCTCTTTGAGTTATTTACAGGACAAACAAGACATAAAAAATCATAACAATTATATGATTTATAAATCTCTGCAATTAGGTAAACCTGTTATGCAAAAACTTATACTTAATAATTCAATTGATGAAGAAGAGAAATCTGTCATTCACAAACTGAATCAAGTAATTGCTATGTTTTTAAATACTGGAAGAAATCAGATATGGATTATATTGACTAAATCATATCATTTGCAAAAGACTAAGATAGCTAAAGTAGTCATTAACCAAATGCAAATTGATACACATAAACATGAAACAAAATATTGATATTATGAAAAGCTAAAGCTGTAGCAGAACATCAATTTCTGTCTCAGTCTGTATTAAAATTCCATATCCTTGTTCTCCCATGAATGAGGATTCCCTTATTACAAAAATAATAAGTATTTATAAGTTTTTCCACAGGGTAAAACCTCCTTGTGGAAGTTATCAAACTGTTTACATAATCTGGGAAGATATCCCAAAGTTGTCTAAACTAAGAAACTAAAATAAAACTAAAACATCCAAATATCTTCTAAACTGTCCATCAAATCCCATGCAATTCGAATTCACCTGAAAAGGGTCCAAAATAGACAAGTTAGAAGACTCTTTTATTAATAAAATGATAAAAATTAAATTCTATAGACTAGCTACAGAATCATCTGATTCTGTAGCTAGTCTAAATGAGATACAGAATCAGCATCAGAATCGATTCAAAATATTTTAAAAGAATTAAATCCAATTATCTTCCAATAAACATTTGAAAACAAATTATTGAGATTGGAATGGTTCTATCTTTCAAAATTAAACAGTATAAAAAATGGTTCAACCGAATACAGAGATAGGAATACTTTGTTCTTTTGTTACCACAAAATCGGGTCCACAGAGTCATAATCGGACAGTCATAAGATTGTTTCATGTCCAATTGGAACCGATAATCAAACATATCGTATGCGATTGTTAAACAAGAGATACGATTTAATCCAACAAAATCATTTTCCAATCTTTATAGCTGTAACGATATAGAAAAAAGATTCATACCATAAACGAATTAAATCAACACTGGTGCGTAACTATCTATAAACGAAATCGTGATGAAATCACTCAGCTGGCAATAGGGTTCACAAGAATTATATGATCGTTTGTTTTTAGTAAACTGGGTAAACAATATCGATTTCCTTTGATCGAAATTATTTGTTTAAAACACATTATTACTAGATTCGATAGAGACAACAAATATTGACCAATTCGTTTGCAAGTTAAAAACAGACAGAGCGACACTTCACGATGTGAATCTAACTCATGAGAGTAATCGAATCAGCTGAATTCACTTTAAGCGAATCAAATAGCAAGGAGTCTTAACATAATCATCGTGAATCGAAACTGTCCCACGATTCAGATATGAATATTACTAGCATCGGCTTACATGAGGATATCGTTTTTATAAAAATAGAGTCTTTATTTCCCAAATTAAAACCGGGCAGAGCAATATTCATGATTTTTGAAAATCACATGATAGAGCATATCGTGACCAACAGACTCTTTGAAATAGTTTACCAATAAGAGCATCCAAACCATAATGAGATCAAATCCAACATGATCGTAATCATGAAAACTTACAGTTCAGAGTAGATACCAAACCAATTCAATTGAAAGCACAACTTGCATTTCGTTAACTCAATCAGACATGCGCTCAAATCAAATCAAACGAAAATCAATCAAATCAAAATGAGAATCTATCGATGTCTAAATTGGGGATGATCAAACCATATATCCAAACGAAATTTCATTTTATTCAAAGAAAAGATATATATAGAATGCACACAATTATAACAGAGCCACTCAAGATGTAAACAGAGCTATTCGAAACAGAATTGGAATCGTTATATTAACCTATATTATTTAAAAAACAAAACGATGTCAAAACCATACCTGTGTAGCGACGAGGATGCTTGATTATGCCAGCTTGGAATTAACAACAGTCGTGGCTGATTCCACGTTTTTGAACAGGATAGAGCCGGTTGTCTTTTGTTTTTTATCTGGTGCTTGTAGCTTGGCCTTTTGACTGGTTAGCACTGCAATCTAGTCTTCCAGTGACTGAATCTTTGACTGGAGTATAGGAACATCAATATAATATCTCTCTAACCATGAATTACATTGGTCACAGGGTGACTGTGTGGGTTTAGACAGAGCAGGCGAGGGTTTGGCCGAATGACCGAGGGTTTCATGAGGCAACTTAATACCCGGGTAGTTAGGATCGTCCTTTAGGCAGGGGGGTAGGTTTGATACAAAATCATGAGGGGGTTCGAGGCATAAACCTTACGAGTAGGGGTACTCGCTGGCGAGAAAATGCTCAACTTCCAAATCAGAGTCCTCACTCAAGACGATAGGGTTTGGCTCAACAGGGGGTTTTGGCTTGTTCCTTGCCATCCGTGAAATCAAACGTGCATTCTTTTTACCCTTATCGTTAGCAGTAGGGTTTGCCTTGGGATTTTTTTCTCATAGGCTTAGCAGTCTCAACACTCTTAGTCACAGTGTGGGGTAAATCGATAGGAGGTTCGGCCGAGGGTTTAGGTAGTAGGACATGGTAGGGCACCGGGGGTACAGCCTTGACCTCACTCACCATAGGTTTGTCAACCTGTGTAGTGTTCGGATCCTCGAAACCATTCCGAGCAACGAAAATGCTCCAGCTATCCCTATGCAAACTCAAATGATAAACAATGATAAGCTTAATAAGCCCATAATGAAACAGGCTACTGTCAGCCTGGTGCCTTTTGAACTCCTTCGACATTTTAAACAGGCTACGATCCAAATAAAAGGGCATATTGAGAGAGTATCCGATAAAAACCATAAGCAAACGCAGGTGGTGGAGGAACACAAGTCCGTATCGACCTTCACAGGTCATGAACTGTTTGATTAGCATTAATAAATCGTGCCATCGTGGTTTGAGAATAGATACGGGCATACCTCTGTCACAAGAGGTGACTTTGCATGATTGAAACAACAGTGTCCATGGCACTTCTTCGACCTTGCAATTCTTAAACCAACGCTGTCCTGAAGGAGCTAACCCCGTAGCCGAGCTGATAAACTGTTCATCAATCTCTAACTGTATATCGCCAACCTTGGCTCGATAGCCATCGAAGGTCATGGCAAACTATCGTTCCACACAAAGGTTAAAAACCTCAAATCGTTTCACGAAGGTAAGAGATCCATTGTCTTCCAAATCTTGGCAGGCATTGTCAAACATTAACAGGGCTTGATTGCCATTGGGTTCGACTCGCACGACTGGTGCCATGGAGCCGAACACATGGTAGGGGAAGGGTTTGGATTCACCAACACACACAGGAGCAGAGCTACCCGAACCAACAACAATGAACGAGCAAAAAGGGGTAAGCATAAATGTGAGAATGCGAAGGTGGTGGAGTCTGCCATGCACAATATTGATTATCCACGTACAACCACCAATTTTCATAGCTGTTCACTCCATAATAATAGTTCAACCATTAAGTCATGTGTACAACTAATAAAATGCAATCTGCATACCAATGCGCGCAAGTGTTATACCATAATGTTTAAAAATCCGACATATAAATCAAAACCCAAAATAAAATATGTGCCAATGTATATAATCAAAAGTTTAACCAAGGTGACAAATGGTATTCATATAGTCGACAAGCCAAAATTTATGAAAAGATAAACATAAGGATTATATCATATATAAAAACTTAATCAAAACCCTTATGCAGTTTCATAGAATCAATGATCAGGCAAGTCATATAAAGTGCAAATCCAAAGGCTAAATACCTTACAAACTCAATAAGACCAAGTCATACGATCAATCGAAGTATTTCAAACCGATTAGAGACCCTTTCCAGTTGTATAATGACCAATAAAAAGGTAATCGCAATAGGTGTAAGGACATAAAAGATATTGACAGTTCAGATAATGATCGAAAAACAACTTCGAAAGGAGAATTTTTCACGCTTGCAGTCGTGAAAACTTAATGAAGACAAATGTGTAAATGTCGCAAGAAATGAAAATGTCGTTTATTTGAAAATTGCGACGAAGACTTGATGCTTGCAAGACATAGGTGTAGGTAGCTTACGTGATCATAAAAAAATGTGAATTGGCTGCCAACAATGGCGACACACTGGAAGAAGCAGTTATCTCTGCAAAAGGTACAAATTCAGATTAAGACAGCAAAGATAATTTCAACTCAAAAATAACAACCAGAAAATCGTACAAACATCATCATTAATCATATTTTCCAGCAGTGTTTTAAAAGATGAAAACCAATAACAGTCTTAAGATCAGCAAGTCACGATATTAAAGATAAAATATTCAATACTGTTGGCATAGCCGCTGCTGCTAGCAGGCGTCCATAGCCTCGACAAGGTTTCCATTTAACCCACTCTGACATCTGTATCCTGTTAAGAAGTTCTGGATCAAAATAAAGGACATTAAAGAGGTTTCTCTTCGTTTGCAAATTTTCATGTACCCGACATTGCTTTGCTGCCAGCGAGCCTATTCAGTACCCCGACGAAGTTGTCTTGGCATCATGCATGCATTTACCCACTGCTAGCAGACCTATTCAGCATCCCGACGGGTTTACAAGAATTTCCCACAGCTCTTCTTAATAATTTTTTTTATTTTGTTTTTCATAGATATATAGCTGAGCGGGGTGACATTGAAAATCTTTATATTTTAACATATTTTTTCAGACCTCATCAGAATTTTTTAGAACTGTCCTTTGTTTAGCTCTAGAGATGTTTTATTTATAAAAACACTTCCTATGACAGGGAGACATCTTTTGAGTCATTCCTTTACAGAAAAGGGACAGCGTAAAAAGATAATAGATGATCATGACAAGCTTTACTCAGAGATTGAAATCAATAAACTTCTTTCAAACAACAAAATTTTCCAACACAGATATTAATTTCAGCAATATATCATTGATGTTTGTACAAATTTTTCAGAATTTATTTCAGCGAAGGAATTTCCCATCATCTTGGTCTGAACAACTCAGTGTACAGGTATGTGTATTTCAAAGAAAACAAAAAACTGATAAATTCAAATCAAAATCAAAACAGAAGGCAAACGAAAACACAAACAAAAAATGAAATATTTACATAATATACAAGGGTAGTTATCAAGCAAAGTATCTTTTCAGGGCTTGTCCATTCACCGGGTAGGTGTCAAGCTGCCCTTCAAGATTCTGTAGTCGAAAGGAACTAGGACCCAACTTTTCAGCAATTAAAAATGGTCCAAGCCATAAATTTTGAAATTTTGTGTGCTCACCCTTTCCTTCGTGTGGTTTGTCCCACTTCAAGACGAGTTCGCCTACTTCAAAATTCCTATCATAAGCTGAATTAGAATCGAACCATCTTTTAACCAATTGTTGATGTTGATCTAATTTACACTTAGCTTGGGCTCTTACTTCTTCCAACTTCATCAAAGCGTTAATTCAGTTTTCTAAAGGGGGATAATCTTCTTCTTGGACTTTTTGTGATAACTGAAGCGAAGGAAGAAGAATGTGAGGTGGCAAAATTGCTTCTTTGCCATAAACGAGAAAAAAGGGGGAGTTACCTATAGCATCTTTTGGCATTACCCTATCATCCCACAGCGCGTTCAGCAGCGCATTGTGCCAATTCTTGTGATTTTCTACCATTGTTCTCTTGATAATTTTAATCAAGTTCTTGTTTGTTGATTCTACTAATACATTACCCTGGGGGTAGTAACTAGCAGAATACTTCAGCTTAATTCCTTTCTCCAAAGCAAACTCTCTCTTCTCAAGAGAAGAAAAGTACGAAGCGTTGTCAAAGACTAAACAGTCAGGGATACCGAAACGAGTGATAATATTCGAGTTTAGAAAGGCAATTACCTGACTGGTGTTAACAGTTCTTAGCGCAGCAACTTCAAACCATCGAGTAAAGTAATCTATGGCTATCAAAATATACTTATGCTGTTGCGAGGACAGAGGGTTAACTAGACCTATGATATCAAGGCCCCATTGCTGGAAAGGAGAATCTACTTAAACGGGTTGCAAGGGAAAGGCTGGTTTTTGTAATCGCCCTGATGCTTTCTGACAGATGATACATTTACGACACAAGGCATGGTCATCCATAAAAAGTGTGGGCCAATAGTAACCGGCTCTTAAAACCTTATGAGCAGTGGTGTCACCACCGAAGTGACCACCAACTTCTCCTGCATGCAACTCTAGCAAGACTTTTTCTACTTCGTCTTTCTCGAGACAGCGCATCAGTACGCCGTCAAAATTATGATGAAACAGTACACCGTTAACTAGATGAAAGGAGGAAGACTTTAGTCTTAACGCTCTTCTCTTGGCGGGGTTAAGGTGACGGGGTGCTGACCCATGTTCAAGACAGAATCTAATATCGTCGTACCAGGGACTAACGAGGTTTTGTGCGCAATAGATCAAACTTTGATCGCTTTGTCCTGAGTTTGACTTATCACTATCTTCTTGCGGTCCTATTTCCGAATCAACAACCAACTTACACAACCCTTGGCCTCTCACGATCTGAGCTGGGGTGATTTCTAAGTCATACTCCTGCAAGGAGGTGACCCAGTTAGCTCTCTTCTCTCCTAACTCCTTCTGCACTAACAGGTTTCTTATGGCAGGTTAGGGGACAATGACTTTCGTCCTTGATTTCAAAAGGTAGGACCGGAAATGCTTAACTGCTTTGAAAACAATGTAGGATTGCCGATCAACCGCTGGGTAGTTAAGTTCAGCACCTTTGAAAGCAGAGCTCATAAAGGTGATGGGTACTTCATTGTTCTCGGCGTTCTTCTGAGTTAGGACGGCGGCATATGAATGGTCAGAGGCAAAAGTATAGAGTGTAAAATCTTGAGAGAAGTCAGGGCTCATGAGAGACAGAGCGTCTATTATGGCCTTCTTTATGGCATTAAAAGCTTGATTTTCTGTGGATCTCCAGTGATATTGGGTGTCTTTCTTAATCAGGTTTTGTAGAGGCCTAACCATTTCGGAGAAACTGGGGACGAATCTTCTCACGAAGTTAATCTGGCCTAAGAAAGACTGCATGGATTTTTTGGATGTAGGTGGGGGAAGTTTAGCGATGACTTGAGTCCTCTCGGGGTCAATAATCATTCCTTCACTAGACACTATGAATCCCAGGAGTTTACCCTGTTCTACTGCGAAGATGTACTTTTTGGGGTTCAAGGAGATGTCGTATTTACGACATCGTAGTAGAATGACTCGTAAGTGAGCTAGATGATCGTCTTTGTTTTTAGAATAAACGGTCACATCATCTAAGTAAACTACAACGGAGTGATTGATTAAGCCTCAAAAAGTAATATCCATTGCTCTCTGAAAGGTAGCACCAACATTAATCAATCCAAAGGGCATTTTACGATAAGCATAAGTGCCCCACGGGGTACAGAAGGTAGTTTTGAGTTGGTCTGGCGGGGACATCAAGACTTGGTTGTATCCAGAGAAACCATCCAACAAAGATAGCCTCTCGRAACCAGATACCTGTTGAAGGATCTGTTCCATGGGTGGGACAGGATAGTTGTCTTTGTCAGGCGCTTTATTAAGGTTTCAAAAATCGACGCAAAGTCGGATTTCCCCATTTTTCTTCCGATCTGGGAAAAGGTTGGACACCCATTGAGTGTGCCTAACAAGAAAAATTATTTTATCACTTAGGAGTTTATTCAATTCTTTTTGAATGGTCGGTTCTAGTTTAGGGTGCATCTTCCTCAGTTTCTGTTGGAAGGGTAAGGTTTGGGGTTTCATCGGGATGACATGCTGTATGATATTAGGGTCAAACGTTTTAAGATCATCATACATCCATGCAAAGACATCCTTAAATTATTTAAATAATTTAACAAAAGCAGCTTTTTCTTGTCTAGAACATCCCAAGCCTAAGTTAATGCACTGAGAATTTTCACTAGTTCCTAAGTTCACTTTTTCATAAGACAACGAGGAACTATTGGTTTTACAATTGACCGTATTTTTAAATTTATCTTCAAAATCATAAAACTTCTCTAATCTAACTATGGATTTGGGTATGGAATTTACCATGTCCAATAGAGCTTCAGGAGTTTTCGGATCAGGTATTACCGTAAAATCGTGTAAATTGTCGTCATGCATGCGTTCATCTATCACCGTGCCTTGAAAGGTTTCTTCCATGTGCAGAAAGTTAATGATCTGCTGATCATCATCAAATACTCTCTAGTTTGTGATATTGTCGGGAACAGATGGTCAAAACAATAGCTTGACGGAGAATGTGTCTGGGGACAAGCCTTCTGCAGGAAGAAGTTTAGAGGATACATTAGCTAATAGATCTGCTTCAACATTATTTAGTCTAGGAATGGAATTTATATTGAAAGCGGAAAATTTATTCATAAGACTCCATACCTCAGACTGGTAACTTTTGAGATGTGGGGAAAGATAGTGTATAGAATCTCTTACCTGTCTAACCACTATTTTAGAGTCGCCAAATACAACCAGGTTTTGAATGTTCATATCCAAAGCTTTTCTGAGACCTTGTAGTAAAGCCTCATATTCTGCAGTATTGTTAGTACGTTCAAACTCTAGTCTACAAGCCATTAATGTCTTGCTACCTGCCGGATCGATAATGATGCAGCCTGCACCAGCTCCTTCTTTAGACTTATAACCATTGAAATATAGAGACCAAATTTGATTTCCATCGAGCACATGGGACTGTTGTATAGAAGCTGTTGGTTGCGTATATGCTACGATCTCGGACTGCTATTCTGGATTGATGATAGGTGAAGTCTTGGCCATGAAATTGCCAAAGAAGGTGTCCACACCTTGGACTTTGGGTGAATCAACAGAAGGTGTATATGGTTCATTGGGATCATTCAAATCTGTGACCGTGAACTTAAGGTAGCACTCACGATTCACCCTGATCTTGTTAGGCTTACCGTTCTCTGGGAGCCATAAGTGAGACTAGTCTGTTGCGAAGTAACCATGTAGATGCTCCAATCAATCCCTGCTTAAAAATAGACCATACACTTCTGGAATATCCACAACGATTATATCAATAACCTGATGAACCTTTGGGTTAGACGATAATCTAATCAATACATTTTTTAGTTCGCCTATAACTTTAACATTTGTCCAATCAAGTTGTATGATTTTTAAAGTAGATGGCTCCACTTCGGCGTTAATATTTTGGTAGACAGACCAAGGCATCACATTGGATGACGCTCCTGAGTCCACCATACAATTATGCACATTTCTGTTGAAAATCTCGAAAGTTAAAAGAAAAGGAGGTACATTTTTGCGAGTAGTGGGAGTAGTAGCTTGTGGCTTCTTACTCGCAATTTCTAATGCTACTTTATCTACATTATTTACATTATTTACATTATTTACAGGGACTACAGGAAGACTTCCTTTATTTTGAGGATTAGGATTATTTTTAGTGGAAGTCTTCTGAGGAACTTTGCTTTGCACAACCTTGTTACCATTGGAATTGCCACTTTTTCCATTCTCTGAAATATTTTGCAACATTTTTTGTAACAAAAATGGAAACTTCAACAACTCATAAATAGAAATGTTAGCCCTTAACTTTTTAAGATCTTCAACAACATCATAATCTAAGTTGGGGCTGACATTATTCTTTTTAGTTTCTGCTAATTTAGATGGCTTTGGAGGTGAAGTTGTAGTGTTCTCAGTAGAAGGATTGTCTGCTGTCTTACTCCTAGTGTTATAAGGGTGAACAGTCTCGAAGTTGTCTTGAAAGATGTTGTCCGATAAGTGTCCGAAAATGTTTGGAGAAGACTCTTCTTCGGGAATTGTCTCTTGTTCAACTACCTCCTCAGGAATCTCAGGAGGGATCAAGTTATCTTGGGCTTCTAGAATTTTTTGAAGGGCAGATTGCAAACTTTCTAGATTTAGGCCTTTGGGGGTTGCATTAGGTCTGTTGGTAGGAAAAGGATTTCAGAAAGGGGGTTTGTAGGGTCCTTTACTCGAGGAAGCTTCTTCGGTTGACCTTTTTAAGTCTATAACTTGATTCGACAATTTTTGAACAACTTTCGTTAAATTTTCCAAATCAGAGTTTTCAGGTTGTGTTTTACTTTGAGTAGGTCTGGGGAGAATTTCAATCTTCTTTTTGGAAGAAGAACTAGTTTCAGTTTCGTTTCTAGAAGAGTCCTTAAGGCTAAGTATGTCTTTTTCTATCTGGCTGGCCTCCTCGAAGGCTTCTAACAACGTGGCCTTTTTAGATCGTTTAACCCAAATAGCTATGCTTTGATGCAGAGCTTTAGTGTAATAAGCTATTATAATACTCTCAGCAGGCATAGAATCCATAGGGATTCGGTTTTTGAGTGTCAAGAATCTTTGATTAAAGTCTTTAACTTTTTCTTTTGGGTTCATTTTGAGGCTAGAAAGGTCCATGACTAAGACTTCTGGAGGTTTACCGTCTTTGAACTTTTCCAAAAAGAATGACTCAAATTTTTCCCAAGACACAATGGTATGGGGTTGTTGGGCAAAGTACCAAGTGGATGCATTACCCTCGAAAGTATACGGGAACAACCTACAGACAACATCTTCATGTTCAACATTACAGAGTCTAATGGCTAACATAAATTTTTTAATATGATCTTCAGCTATCTGTTTCGAATCAGGATCGAACTTGGGAAGCCATTTCTCCGGGTGCTTAGGTAAAGGGTGTTGGGCTCCAGGTACAACTACAACATCCTGATCAAGCCAGGGTCCAGCAGGGTTGTTCTGATTTGCCATTGGGGTAGTGGGTGTGGAAGGCTGAGAAGGTGAATTGCCTTCGTCAGAAGAATCTCCTCCAGAAGAGGAAGGAGATGAGGGAGGTGGTGAAGGAGGTATCCCAGATCCTCCTGTAACAGGATTTAAGTTTGGATCTGTAGGATTCACAGTGAGGTTAGTATCACCTAATTATTCTCTGATATCAGAGAAGTCCAAAGGTTGGCCCCACAGACAATTTGGTTGCCTAAGACGAGCTAAGGAACTATGTGTTTTTATAAGAGATTGACGGACAATCTCTTGTATGTCACCACTTGTAGGATTAGGGGTTGCTGGCTCAACTGTGATCTGTGGATCCTCGGTTGAAGTAGTTGCTGTTTGAAGGGGAATATTATCGTGTGAACAACTTCTAGTCACTATAGGTGAGTGATTGGGGGGGGGGGAGGAGTCTTGCGACCGCCTCGTGCCATTAATTAAGTTCAGGCCCTCCTTCTAGCGCCATTTGTTGGCGGGCGAAAATGACCATCCGTCAACTGAGAGAGTGGAACCGGCACGGGGTTGTCTAATAACCCAATCCGTTTGGACTGAACCACTCTGACGGTTTTAGTGGCTCCGTTAGCCGATCTAAGGTTTTAAAAAAACAAAAGAAAACTAATCTAAACTAACTAAAAATAAAACAAACTAAACTAACTAACAATAAAACTAACTAATAAACTAATCTAATTAAAGGTAACTATTAAACAAACAAAACTAAAACTAATTATTAAAACAAACTAAACTAATCTAACTATTCTATATACTACTAACTACTAACTAATACTATACTAACTGCTATCTGAAATATAACTTATTTACAAAATGTACAATGTCTACAATTTACAGATTTAATTAAAACATGAAAAAATTCATTTGCAATCTGCCCTAAGACAGAGAAAGGTATTTTTTTTGTTGATTTTATAATTTTATAAACAAGAAATAAAACATAAAAACTAACTAAATTAAACACTAATATACTAATTCTACCTATAAATCTAACTAAACTTATATCTAAACTAAACTACTAATAAATACACTAAACAAACAAATGACAAACTGACCTGGAAATGCTCCAGATTTGTCCTGTGTATGATGATTTTCGAAGCTGGTCGGAGGAAGGAAAATCGCATCGAATAATCCAGAAGCTTCTCGTAAACGATAGCTGCAATGCTCTTTGAGTTGTTTACAGGACAAACAAGACATAAAAAATCATAACAATTATATGATTTATAAATCTCTGCAATTAGGTAAACTTGTTATGCAAAAACTTATACTTAATAATTCAATTGATGAAGAAGAGAAATCTGTCATTCACAAACTGAATCAAGTAACTGCTACGTTTTTAAATACTGGAAGAAATCATATATGGATTATATTGATTAAATCATATCATTTGCAAAAGACTAAGATAGCTAAAGTAGTCATTAACCAAATGCAAATTGATACACATAAACATGAAACAAAAGATTGATATTATGAAAAGCTAAAGCTGTAGCAGAACATCAATTTCTATCTCAGTCTGTATTAAAATTCCATATCCTTGTTCTCCCACGAATGAGGATTCCCTTATTACAAAAATAATAAGTATTTATAAGTTTTTCCACAGGGTAAAACCTCCCTGTGGAAGTTATCAAACTGTTTACATAATCTGGGAAGATATCCCAAAGTTGTCTAAACTAAGAAACTAAAATAAAACTAAAACATCCAAATATCTTCTAAACTGTCCATCAAATCCCATGCAATTCGAATTCACCTGAAAAGGGTCCAAATTAGACAAGTTAGAATACTCTTTTATTAATAAAATGATAAAAATTAAATTCTATAGACTAGCTACAGAATCATCTGATTCTGTAGCTAGTCTAAATGAGATACAGAATCAACATCAGAATCGATTCAAAATCTTTTAAAAGAATTAAATCCAATTATCTTCCAATAAACATTTGAAAACAAATTATTGAGACTGGAATGGTTCTATCATTCAAAATTAAACAGGATAAAAAATGGTTCAACCGAATACAGAGATAGGAATACTCTGTTCTTTTGTTACCACAAAATCGGGTCCATAGAGTCATAATCGGACAGTCATAAGATTGTTTCATATCCAATTGAAACCGATAATCAAACATATCGTATGCGATTGTTAAACAAGAGATACGATTTAATCCAACAAAATCATTTTCCAATCTTTATAGCTGTAACGATATAACAAAAAGATTCATACCATAAACGAATTAAATCAACACTGGTGCATAACTGTCTATAAACGAAATCGTGATGAAATCACTCAGCTGGCAACAGTGTTCACAAGAATTATATGATCGTTTGTTTTTAGTAAACTGGGTAAACAATATCGATTTCCTTTGATCGAAATTATTTGTTTAAAACACATTATTACCAGATTCGATAGAGACAACAAATATTGACCAATTCGTTTGCAAGTTAAAAACAGACAAAGCGGCACTTTGCGATGTGAATCTAACTCATGAGAGTAATCAAATCAACTGAATTCGATTTAAGCGAATCAAACAGCAAGGAGTCTTAACATAATCATCGTGAATCGAAACTGTCCCACGATTCGGGTATGAATATTACTAGCATCGGCTTACATGAGAATATCGTTTTTATAAAAACAGAGTCTTTATTTCCCAAATTAAAACCGGGCAGAGCAATATTCAAGATTTTTGAAAATCACATGATAGAGCATATTGTGACCAACAGACTCTTTGAAATAGTTTACCAATAAGAGCATCTGAACCATAACGAGATCAAATCCAACATGATCGTAATCATGAAAACTTACAGTTCAGAGTAGATACCAAACCAATTCAATTGAAAGCACAACTTCCATTTTGTTAACTCAATCAGACACGCGCTCGAATCAAATCAAACGAAAATCAATCAAATCAAAATGAGAATCTATCGATGTCTAAACTGGGGATGATCAAACCATATATCCAAACAAAATTTCATTTTATTCAAAGCAAAGCTATATATAGAATGCACACAATTATAACAGAGCCACTCAAGATGTAAACATAGCTATTCGACACAGAATTGGAATCGTTATATTAACCTATATTATTTACAAAACAAAATGATGTCAAAACCATACCTGTGTAGCGACGAGGCTGCTTGATTATGCCAGCTTGGAATTAACAACAGTCGTGGCTGATTCCACGTTTTTGAACAGGATAGAGCCGGTTGTCTTTTGTTTTTTATCTGTTTCTTGTAGCTTGGCCTTTTGACTGGTTAGCACTGCAATCTGGTCTTCCAGTTACTGAATCTTTGACTGGAGTATAGGAACATCAATATAATATCACTCTAACCATGAATTGCATTGGTCACAGGGTGACTGTGTGGGTTTAGACAGAGCAGGTGAGGGTTTGGCCAAATGACTGAGGGTTTCACGAGGCAATTTAATACCCGGGTAGTTAGGATCATCCTTTAGGCAGGGGGGTAGGTTTGATACAAAATCATGAGAGGGTTCGGGGCATAAACCTTGTGAGTAGGGGTACTCACTGGCGAGAAAACGCTCAACTTCCGAATCAAAGTCCTCACTCAAGACGATAGGGTTTGGCTCAACAGGGGGTTTTGGCTTGTTCCTTGCCATCCATGAAATCAAACGTGCATTCTTTTTACCCTTATCATTAGCAGTAGGGTTTGCCTTGGGCTTTTTTTCTCACAGGCTTAGCAGTCTCAACACTCTTAGTCACAGTGTGGGGTAAGTCGATAGGAGGTTTGGCCGAGGGTTTAGGTAGTAGGACATGGTAGGGAACCGGGGGTACAGCCTTGACCTCACTCACCACAGGTTTGTCAACCTGTGTAGGGTTCAGATCCTCGAAACCATTCTGAGCAACGAAAATTCTCCAGCTATCCCCGTGCAAACTCAAATGATAAACAATGATAAGCTTAATAAGCCCATAATGAAATAGGCTACTGTCAGCTTGGTGCCTTTTGAACTTCTTTGACATTTTAAACAGGCTACGATGCAAATAAAAGGGCATATTGAGAGAGTATCCCATAAAAACCATAAGCAAACGCAGGTGGTGGAGGAACACAAGTCTGTATCGACCTTCACAGGTCACAAACTTCTTGATTAGCATTAATAAATCGTGCTATTGTGGTTTGAGCATAGATATGGGCATACCTCTGTCACAAGAGGTGACTTTGCGCAATTGAAACAACAGTGTCCATGGCACTTCCTCGACCTTGCAATTCTTAAACCAACGTTGTCCTAAAGGAGCTAACCCCGTAGCCGAGCTGATAAACTGTTCATCAATCTCTAACTATATATCGCCGACCTTGGGTCGACAGCCATCGAAGGTCATGGCAAACTGTCATGCCACACAAAGGTTAAAACCCTCAAATCGTTTCACGAAGGTAAGCCATCCATTGTCTTCCAAATCTTGGCGGGCATTGTCAAACATTAACAGGGCTTGATTGCCATTGGGTTCGGCTCGCACGACTGGTGCCATGGAGCTGAACACATGGTAGGGGAAGGGTTTGGATTCACCAACACACACAGGAGCAGAGCTACCCGAACCAACAACAATGAACGAGCAAAAAGGGGTAAGCATAAATGCGAGCATGCGAAGCTGGTGGAGTCTGCCATGCACAATATTGATTATCCAAGTACAACCGCCAATTTTCATAGTTGTTCACTCCATAATAATAGTTCAACCATTAAGTCATGTGTACAACCAATAAAATGAAATGTGCATACCAATGCACGCAAGTGTTATACCATAATGTTTAAAAATCCGACATATAAATCAAAACCCAAAATCAAATATGTGCAAATGTATATAATCAAAAGTTTAACCAAGGTGCCAAATGGTATTCATATAGTCGACGAGCCAAAATTTATGAAAAGATAAACATAAGGATTATATCATATATAAAAACTTAATCAAAACCCTTATGCATTTTCATAGAATCAATGATCAGGCAAGTCATATAAAGTGAAAATCCAAAGGCTAAATACCTTACAAACTCAATAAGACCAAGTCATACGATCAATCGAAGTATGAGAACTGATTAGAGACCCTTGCCAGTTGTATAATGACCAATAAAAAGGTAAGCGCAATAGGTGTAAGGACATAAAAGATATTGACAGTTCATATAATGATCGAAAAACAACTTCGAAAGGAGAAGTTTTCACGCTTACAGTCATGAAAACTTAACGAAGACAAATGTGTAAATGTCGCAAGAAATGAAAATGTCGTTTATTTGAAAATTGCAACGAAGACTTGATGCTTGCAAGACATAGGTGTAGGCAGCTTACGGGATCATAAAAAAATGTGAATTGGCTGCCAACAACATCTAATTGTACTAAATCTATATTTGAATCATCTAAGTCCTATGAATCAGAACTCTCATCTGAAGAAGAGTCAACATGTGCATGACCATCATCTAGGACAGGTGGAAGAATGAAGGTGTCTGCATGCGGCTGCTGAGGTACATGTGAGACACTTTCCTTGAATTGGACACTTCGCTCAATGATGAGCTGATCTGAGGAAAGATTAATAAGTCTATATCCTTTCACACCATCGGGGTGTCCAACAAAAATACACTCAATGGTTTGTGGATCAAGTTCCTTCCTCTTTTCAAAGGGAATCCGGGCCCATGCATGTGAACCAAAAATACGAAAGTGGGTCACTTCTGGCTTGAAATCGCTCCAAGCCTTGTAGGGGGTATTATCCTTTACAAATCTATGGGGAGATATTCTTTGGATGTATGTTGCACAATTAATTTCTTCATCCCATGGTCTCGGTGGTAGTGACTTATCATGCAACATGCAAGATGCCATCTCCTTTAGAGATCTATTTTTCTGCTCAACAACTCCGTTTTGCTGTGGAGTATAGGGAACTGTGTGCTACAAATGAATCCATGTCTCATGGAAAATATTATGGATCTCATTATTTACATACTCCCCCCCATTTTCAGTTTGGAGGACTTTGATTTTCTTTCCGGACTATGTCTCAACCAGGGCTTTGAAATATTTGAGGTGTTGAAAGACCTCAGATTTTTGCCTAAGAAACTAAATTCATGTAAAATGTGAGAAATCATCAACAAAAATGAGAACAAAACTCTCTTTGCTGATAGATGGATGTGGAAAAGGACCCACAAGGTCACTATGGATCAGATCTAAAGGTGCGAAAGCTCTCTAAGACTTTCCTTTGTCAAATTTATCTTGAGGGTGTTCTCCAAGAACACATCCCTCACATACTCCATTGGAGAAATGGATGTATGGTAGACCATCAACCAATATTTTCTTGATAAGCTATTGCATATATATGAAATTCAAATTTTGAAACCTTTCGTGCCATATCCTACTACTTTCATCCACATGAGTAAGTAGTAAAGTAGAGTTTGGTTTAATAAATTCAAAAAATGTATACAATCTAGATTGATGATTTACCTCACCGGTAGCAACCCTGGAGTTGGTTTGCATGTCATAGATGTCCATTTAATTTGGTGTGCATATGAATTTCTTTCCGGTGCCGGAATTATTCATCTGATACATGGAGAGAAGGTTCATGAAAAGTTTGTGAACATGCAACACATTCTCGAAGCCTCCATTGGTGAGTTCAATCCTTCCTTTTCCGGTGACTTCGAATGAAGAGTTGTCCCCCATTAGAATAGGAGGACATTTGCATGAATCCAATGAAGAATAGACTGCTTTTGAGTTATCCATGTGATGTGATGCTCCCAAATCTACAATCCAAGCATCGGGAGAGGAGTTGATGGCAATCAAGGCATGGATAGAATTGCCTTTCTTGGGATTCTGATCTTCTGGCTTCTTCTTCTTGGAACCCTCGGGGATGCAATCTCCAATGTTGTTTTGCTGAAGTATTTGATTCATTAGATCTATTTTTTTTCATGCATGCCAATTCTGGATGGAATCCTTTGTGACAGTATGTGCATTTCTCCCATTTTTTTCCCTTTTCCCCTTTGGATCCGGAGGCATCGATGAAGGATTTTGAGTACCCTTCCTTCTTCAGATTTGCATGAGCTTTCCTTTTTCCTTTATATTTATATTTATGATATTGATGGCTGCCATATTTCATAGTAAGTGCATGTGCCTTTGGGCCTTTGATTTTTCCCATGTTGATGAGCTTGGTTTGCTCTTGTTCCAGTGATTCGATAAAGTCCTCAAGAGAAGGCATCTTCCAGGTGGCTCCAGAGGTGAATCTGACTGAATGGAATGTGGACATGAACATAGAGAATTCAGGACCAAGTTTGGAGAGAATGGTGAGAACCATTTCTTTCTCCTCAGATTTATCAACTCTGTAAGATTTGAGTTGCGACAGTAAATCCTTGAATTTTGTAAAGAAATCTTTGATATTATCGAAGATTTTTGGATCCAATGTGAGCAATTCCACCTATAGCATGTGTCCTCTCATATCATCCTATTTTCTAAAGAGACCTTCTAAGTTGGTACAGGCTTCATTGGGAGTCTTACAGGAAGATATGTGAAAAAGGAGATCGAGAGAAATAAGACTGCAAATTGTTCTGAATTCTTCATCCATTCAATTTAAGTACTTGGATTTTTCTATGGATGATGTATGTTCTATGTATGTATAAAAGGTTAACCTATACAATCCTCTGGTTCAGAGATGTATGAATATTTTCTCCTTCCATGCAAAGTAGTTGTAAGGTGTAAGAATGAATTCTTTTTGAAAATCCATCTTTCTGTTGTCTTCAATCTTTTGTACCTACAAAAAAATTGGTGTAGATTATGCTTAGAATTCCATTGGCTTTGGTACCATGTAAATGTGTTGAACCTACACATAATAGATCTAGCTAGAAAATGTTTCACACATTTGCAGAGAGAAATTGAGAAAGAAGAAGAAGAAGGAGAGAAAGAATAGAAGAATTATCATTAACCGTAATGAATAATGAATAATTTACACAAGATATACTCTGTATGACTCAATCAATGCACACTGGAGGAGAACCAATGAACCATAGTGGTGGTCTAGAGTGATATGGAGACACGCCAGTAGTTATGGGAGTGAACTGCCACCTAGTATAGTCTCTTAGGCAGTTATGGGAGTGAACTGCCACCTAACTGAGTTAACTAGTCAACCAGTCTTCAGTTAACTGACTAAACAGAGTATAGTGTGGAGTAGATCAAGGAATCAAGGGTAATGCACCAGACTGGTGATGATCCCAAGGAAAGTGTGCATTAGCATGGTGATGATCCCAATGTTGCATGGTGACAAAACTAATGCAACATCTAGAATCAACTCAACTAGTCAAACTGAAGTGTTAACTGAAGAGAACATTCTCCAGGTGGAATATTATCCCCTAAAATATAGGAGACTGGATAATGACTAATTATGACTAATAAAAAGGAAAATCCGTAGGAAAAATAAATCCTAGGTGTGTGTGAAGTAACTCCAACATAGATATCACATTGAGTATGGTTATTACTATGACACACACACACATGCACATATATATTTTCGTGTTTTGCATAACATCCTTTTGCACGAATGCTCAATTATATTTCTGATGTCATTATCTAAAGACTTTATTCATAGCATATTGTGTACAATGCCATAAGTTTGTTCATTTTATAAAAAATCTTGCTTAGATGGGACATGCACCAGGTGTGGTGTAATGGAATTCTTGAGCAAGTGCATCCATGTAAGCGATGAGTATGAATTGGGGAGGAAGGAGGTTGTATTGAAAATATTTAAATATGTCACATATGATATTGATGGAGGGAAAGAAAAAAAGAGATACAATTGGTGAATTCCCAAGTACGAGTATGTGACTTCATGAAGGACTTCATCAAAAAGACACAACAATATGTTCATCATGTGCATGTGGTTCGATGGCAGGATGAACATTTTAGAATATGAAGAGATACATTTCCCATTGGTATTGTGTTATCAGTGGTTGATTTTGCTGATAACTACACCCTTCAACCAAAAAATGATATTCAAAGCCAATATTATCACTCAGAGTAGGTCAGTATAATGATCCATATCACATCCATGCATGGGCCAGATAATAACGAAGAAAACATAGTTATATTGAAGGAGTATCACTTATACATAAGCGATGATTGATGACATGACTTAGCCTACGTACAAAGTTTTTTTCAGTTGTTTTAAAATCACCTTAAGGAGAAGAACATACAGATGGATCAACATTGGATTTGGTCAGATGGTTGCGCAGGCCAGTTAAAAAATGCTCATGTATTTCAATGGTTGTGTATGTTGCACAAAAAACTCAAGGTACCACACATTTGGAACTATTTTGAGTTCAAGCATGGGAAAGGGGAGCATGATGGAGCAGGTGCATGCATAAAAAGAGAATTACATAGGAAATAAATGAAGTTCACAACTAATTCCCTTATTCAAGATGCGAAATCCATTGTTGAATGGTGTTTTTCAGTAATGGGAGAGGGAATAGGAACCTGTGAAGACTAATCAAACCAGAAAGGACATATACATAGATGATTTTGGGAGGTGTTTGATGTATATTGATCACAGTTGTATGAATGAAAAACAATCCATGGAACTCATGGATTCCATTCAGTTCAAACATCATACAATGAAATAATTGAAATATGGACGAGAAAACTCTATTTCTTATGTTGTCCATGTATTAGTAATGCATGGGATGATTGTGAATCAATAGACTGGGTTGATAGATGGAATCATTTATCACTCCCCATTGGTCAATGCATAACTATGGAATTATCCCAGTTGGAGGAGGACCAATCAAGTATTTCAACAGATTATGATCATGTCTTAGATATCGTACTACCAGGTTCATTGAAATTTTTATTAAATTTTGAATAACTAGCATCAATTTTTTATGCTTTGGTCATTTAGTGGAGTCACGTGTTGGCACTCCATTTTTTTGTAGGGAACATATGCACAGAGGTTGCCCCAATAAGGAATGAATTGGGAACTGGTTATTGGTTGGCACGTTTCTTAGAGGGAAATTAGACCCTCATGTGATTAGTAACAGACTTCAAAGGCATCAAATTTATAATTGACTCTATGGTTTTTAAAGGAGAATATCTGACACAATATGGAAGAAAACAAAATAAAGGTGGTTATGTATTTCAATATTATATACCAAGTGAAGTTGTATACCACTTTACAAACTTGGTTGTTTTTACAAACCTCCAACTACAAAAAATTCCAAGTAAGAACTCATCAAAGGTACGATACTTCTTTCCTTACTCTGAGCATGAGATATTAATGGATACCATCAATATTAGAAGTGATCTCAATGGTCTACTTGAATTACCATAGGTATGTAAAAGGAATAATTGAACAAATATTTCATATTTTGAATTATTGAAATTTTTTCTTCATTTTATGGTTGTTATGGTATTCTTTTATTTCCATGCCTTTCCTTGCCTTTCCATACCATTCCTTGCCTTGCCATGCCTTGCCTTGCCTTACCATGCCTTTCCTTGACTTTCCATGCCTTGCCTTTCCATGCTATGCCATGCCTTTCCATGCCTTGAATTACCATGCCATGTCTTTCCATTCCATGCCATGACATGCCTTTCCTTTCCTTTCCATGCCTTCCCATGCCTCCCCTTAGCATGCCATGCCATGCCATACCATGCCTTGTCTTTCCTTGCCTTGCCAACCATGCCATGCCTTGCCCTACCAAGCCATGCCTTGACTTTCCATTCCTTGCATTGCCTTTCCTTTTCATGCCATGTCATTCCATGCATCTCCATGCCATGCCCTCCCATGTCATGCCTTTACTTGCCATGCCATGCCCTACCGTGGCATTCCTTTCCTTGCCATGACTTTCCTTTCCTCACCTTTCCAAGCCATGTCTTGCATTTCCATGCCATGGCATGCTATTCATTTCCTTTCCTTGTCATGCCTTTCCTTTCTAATCCATTCCTTTCCTTGCCATTCCATGCCATGCCATACCTTGCCTTGCCTTTCCTTTCCATGCCATGCATTTCCTTGTCATACCATGCCTTACCTTCCCATGCCATGCCTTTCCTTTCCATGCCATGCCTTGCCTTGCCTTTCCATGCCTTCCCATTAATCTCCTTGCCATGCCATGCATTTCCTTGCCTTGCCATGCCATTCCATGCCTTGCCCTGCCAAGCCATGCCTTGCCTTGCCATGCCTTACATTGACTTTCCTTTCCAAAAATTTCCATGCCATGCCTTTCCATGCCATGCCTTTCCATGCCATGCCTTACCATGCCATGCCATTCCTTCCCATTCCATGCCTTTCCTTTCCACGCCATGCCATACCATGGAATGCCTTTCCTTTCCTTTCCTTTCTAGGCCATTCCTTACCTTGCCATGCCGTGCCATGCCATTCCTTTCCTTGTATTTCCTTGCCTTTCCATGCTATTCCATGACTTTCCTTGATAAGTCATGCCTTTCCTTTACATTCCATGCCATGCCATGCCTTGACTTGCCTTGCCATGCCATGTCTTGCCTTTCCATGCCATGCCTTGCCTTTCCTTTCCATGCCATGCCTTTCCTTTCCATGCCATGCCTTTCCTTTCCTTTCCATGCCCTACCTTACCTTTCCTTGCTTTTCCAAGACATGCCTTGCCTTTCCTTTCCATGTTGTGCCATGCCATGCCCACCCATTCCATGCCATGCCTTGTCTTGCCTTTCCAATCTATGCCATGCCTTTCCATGCCATGCCTTGCCTTTCCATGCCATGCAATGGCATGACTTGCCTTACCATGACTTGCCTTTCTTTTCCTTTCCTTTCGAATCCATGCCTTGACTTTCCATGCCATGCCTTTCCTTTTGATGCCATGCCATTCCATGCCTTTCCATGCCTTGCCTTGCCATGCCTTTCCTTTCCTTTCCTTTCCATGCCAAGTCATTCCTTTCCCTTCCTTTCCATGCCATGTCATTCCATGCCTTTCATTTCCATGCCTTGCCTTTCCTTTCCAATCTATGCCTTGCCTTTCCATGCCATACCTTACTATTATGAAACTATGGCTTACCATATTTTTAATAATTTTAACCTTTGCAATTATATTATAGTAATGCTATCTGCAAATTTTTTATCACCACACATTGTTATACACGTGTTTTAGAGATGTCCCTACCCTCTCAATTCTTCTTGTCTTCAATGGACTCTCGTTGACCATGTCGATATTTGGCTTCTTGTAGTAACAATTCTTATATCCCTATGAACACTTTGATTTGATAATTTATTTTTTTGTTAAAACAACAAGTTATGAAGATTGAGGCTTTATGCTATTCCCCTATTGATAAAGTAGTGAGTAATGAAAACTAATGTTTTATGCTAAGTTGGTCTCTCTAGCTTCAAATGGAAAGAGATTTGATCAATATGGTATAAATATGCAATTTTTTCAAAATCATAAATCAAATAGCTCTTACCAATTATTAAAAATCATAAATCAAATAACTCTCACCTTTCCATGTCATGCCATGCCTTTCAATACCTTTCCTTGACATGCCATGCCATGCCTTTCAATACCTTTCCTTGACATGCCATGCCATGCCTTTCYATGTCTAGCCTTRCAAGATGTTAAATTGTCAAACATATGTAATAAGCACTAAGAAAAACCCTAGTTCTGGAGATCCTCGATCAAACACTTTTGTGGGAAATGGAATGACAAATCAGGGGCCCCACTAGCTGAAACTTGGTGCCCTGGATCCAATGCAACCATCAGTTCTTCCATCCGAGTCCCGGTTTGAGTTTTATCACGAGTTTCAAGTGACCTCCTCAAGCCATTCATGGACATGTTGGCAATTTGGTCTTGGGGCATAAAATACAAACCGAGTATCATAACAAAGTTTTGTAAGCTCCCACACATCTATTTGGACACGGCCCACTTGAACATTCTACCCACAATCTCCTGGCGCAATGTTCTCTAAAATCGACCTCTTGTTCATAAATTGCACTATGCCTCATTGAGCAAAACCCTAGTGTCAAATATCTTCCAAAAAATGGTTTTTCGAGCAATGAAATGATAGTGGAGGGGCCCCACTAGTTGAAACCCGGTGCCTTGAATCCAATGCAACCGACGATTCATCCATTTGAGTCTTGGTTTGAGTTTTTTTGCAAGTTGAAACTCGCCTCCTCATGCCATTTAGGGACATGTTGGAAATTTAGTCTAGGGGCATAAAATCCAAACCGAGCACCATAATGGAGTGTTGATGGGATTGAAAGACCCGTTCATGTATTTAAGGGAGAATTCTTGATGGAATATCCCAATTATACCCACTCTCGTTTGGGGTAGCGTTTCTGACCAGAATATTGGTCTGGTTTTCGATCTAAACTAATAATCTAAATGTGTATTTGAGAATAAAATATTCTCAGATGAATTAAAATTCTAGAGAACTAAAATAGACTAAAATGATTAATTGTTGTCCTTATATACATTCCTATTCTATCTTATCCTATCTTGATCAAGAGCGAGCTATAAAAAATAAGTGCAGTTAAACATTATATTACTTGCACAAAATAACTCATAAACGCAAGGAATATGGGAATTTAACAATATAATGAGTCAAACACAACTGATTGATTCGCCAACTTATCATATTGTCGTTGCACTTGATATGAAAGTAATGGAAACCATGGAGATACAAAAAATAGTATAGAAATAGTTCATTAAACTAAAATCCACACATTCACATAAATAAACATGCATAAACAAAATAGTCACATTCATACACATCTGTACCAAAATCTTCAAAGTGTCTCTTGTTCAAATTCACATACAATAATAATATTGTCCTAATACAATCTAAGTCCAAAATCCCCTTTTCATTTACAATCATTCCTTTTATAACTATTCAGTGACAGTTTACATTCTTGAGATTCAATCATAAGAAAAAATAGTTTTCAAAAGAAACTCTTCACATTCCTTTCCTTATTTGAATTACAAAAGAAAAGATGATACAGGTGGATCATTTATGAAAATCAAGATCATCACGGGTTCTTTTACTTCTGCATTCAATCATAATATTCCTTCCAGAGTGAATAATTATCCACGATCTTTTGTAACTTCTTCGAGTGAATCTTTTCAATATCCAATTCACCGTCACAAACCTTGGTGGACACTTCTTGCTTAAGTTCTTGTGCTACGCGTTTAATGAAATCATGGGTCATAGTGATAAGATTGACATGTTTCAATAGATACTATTCCAATGATTATTTATTTACTTCAGTTAGATTCTCAACGTTCAATCTTCTAGTTTCCCTAAGCTTCTCCACCTCAACTATCCTAATATTTGCAGGTGTTTATTCGTTAATGGGGGGCATCAGCTGCATCCTGAATTATTCAAGGAGATCATCAGAACTATTCCAGAACTGTTTACATGCTTTAGATGATGTATTTTGGACGACTTGGACATCTTATAACAAAGTCTTACAAGTATCTAAGAATACTTGGTATTTTATCCTCTCTTTTCTAGAATAACATGGCAATGTAGCTTGAGGATTTTTATATACTCCTTGCCATTCGAAGATCCTGTCGAAGGAATCATTTTCATTTTATATTGATCCATAATTTCAGGTATTTGGTCTTCAAGTCTTTATTGGTCATCTCGATCAGCCTGCATTTCATTTATAAGGAACAAAAAATATTTCTTCTCAAGTCTAATCTTTTAGTTAAAGTCAATAGCCTCTGATTTGATTGTTTCCAAAGCCAGAGTCTTTTCCTTGTTTTCTTCCAGGACCTCTTCAATATTTTCCTTGACTGATTCCAATCCTTTGATTTGAATGCTTTGGTGTTCAACAAACTATTTGGTTTCATCTAGCTCAGTTTGCAAATGAGATATCTCCTTTACATGCTTTCTCCTGATATGTTCAATTTCTTCATAAAGTTTTACCTTTGCAGATTCCAAATATTTCAAACGAGTGTCCCATTCGAACTGTTTTTTTTTATTAAATTAAACATTCATTTCATCCTTCTAGGTTTGAAATACTTTGTTGAGTTCCTTTGTCTTGAGATTATCAGAAACCCTAGTGTCCCTTTCCAATTATGAAGTCAGCTCATCCCTTACAACTTGCACAGTCTTTATAATTTATTCTTTATGCAGTTTGTCCTTTTTCTCAATAGCTTTTAGGAATTCTGCAGAGATATTATCCTTTTGTTTTTTCAACTCTATTTCTAGCTCAATGATTTTGGTTCAGGATGCACTTACGGTAGTGGTAACCTCAAGACCCAATGAAGCATTTAAACCTACAAATGCATGGAGAGAAGAAGTTTCTTGTATAACATTTTCCTCTGGGTCAGACCCAACTTTCCATTCCACAACTCTTCCTATAGATGACCTGAACTTATCAGAATCTCCCCTTTTCCTTTTGTTTGACATTTTTTCAATGTTTTTCATCCCATCATCATAGTAATAATCTCCAACAGCCACGAAAACACCTTCAAAACTCAGAATTTGTGAAGAAAATGTGGTATTACCTAGGATGGAATTAAGAGGGGTGTATTCATGGGGTGAAATCTTCAATATGCCCAGATTAGGAGTTGATAGGTTTCATGAGGCTTCACTTAATTCCTTTTTATTTTTCTACTCCAATTGCTTATCTTCCTTTCTTTTATATTTTTCCTCAGCTGTTGCTCTTTCATTTTCTCTTTTCTGGGCCTCAGCTTCTTCAATGAGTCTTTTGGCCCCTACTTTGTCTACTTCTTTTTCACTTTCTTTTATCGATGCCTTGACTTCTTCAACTTGGCCTTTTAGCTTCTTCCTCGGCTTGTCTCCTCTAATACTCTACATCAACTTTCAACCTCTTCTACTCTAATTCCTCAACTTTATTTATATTTTCCTATTCCTTGGTGATAAATTTGTTTTGATCCTCTTTCAACAATCTTAGAAACCGGTTTTGATGGAAGCATCATCAATAAATTTCTATAATACCTCTTCATAAAAAAAAACCCTTTGAACCTGTCTTCATCAAAATATAAAACATGAATATTAGAATGATTAAGACCCATGGATATAACATGACTCACTGCGAGTTCATGTGGGTCATGCCCTTTTGCATTGTCCAGTAATAAATATAAATCTTGTAGAGCCTCTGCTTCTTTCCTAGCATGTTGTCCATTTAATAGACTATAGTTTCCTATGTTAATAGGAACCATGGGACAAATTTTTTACTATTTCTCATGAGAAAAGAAGTAACCCTTGTTCTTATGGTTTGATAGGATATTTATCTCATTAAAAGATGATCTGGTACAAAGTATGGAAAAATATGAGGGGCTTCTGTAGTTCCATACACTTTGACATAGTTATAATATTTTATTAGACACCAATCAACTATTCATTTCATGCCATATCTAGCTTCACTTGAAATTCCGTACCTTGGAAACCCAAAAATTATAGTGTAAAGAAGAGAGAGGAATTGATAAAAAATTTCATAGAAATACTTCTTGTAATTTATGTTCCAAATCTCAGAGAAATACACATGGAAGGGAGGCTCATCTAGATCCCAATTCCATCCAAGGGTGGGAAATGGAATTGAGGAACATATGGCATCAATTAAATAAGATGACATATAGAAACATGGAATTTTCATACCTGGTACATTTTTCACATTGAGACATATGTTGAAAGTCAATATCTCTTCCTAGTTGAACACTTGTCTTGTCTTCACAATGGTATGGGCCATGGGTAGCCAATCTCTTTGAAAATGTGTGCACATTTCTTCTTCATATAATTGGTTTAACATCACTATCAACATTTTGTATGGTGCCTTAAACTCTTGTGTGGGGATAAGATTCTTCCCTTGCTTAAAAATCATGTCTTCATCTATCCACCAGTTCTTCATTAACTTGGTTGGGACTTTGTTAATTTGAGAAAATACCTTTAGGCATGGCTCATTGAGGGGGCACATAGGTCTAGGAAGGTGATATCTTGTACTATCATCTTCAAGCCACAAAGATGCTATCTGTTGTATGGATTTATTCAAATTTGTGGCAGTTCTAGTGTCAAAATGCTAAAAACACTAGTGGGATTCTTCGTTATAAGGGAATAATGTAGGTCGTGCAACTACTAGATGAATTCCCCTCTTCTAGATGTTTTAATACACTTTGAGGTTTTCATTTTCAGGAGGAAATTATCCAGTATTGAATATCTTGTATATGTCATCATATATCAGGGAATGATCTTCTCCAATGTGGTAGGTTGTATCAATCATTAAAACCTCTACTTGGCGGGAAAAATATTTAGGCGCAGAAGTTGAGGCAGAAGGTGCCAAATTCCTAGATCTCCTGGTTGTTTGAATCTCCACAGGTTGTTCTTTATATCCCACACTTAACAAATTAATCATCACTTATTTGAATAATGAAAAATAATTCAATAACATAATTCAAAATAACAAGAAACCTATGATTATAGAGAAAACATGTGTTTCCAGGGCGTTACAGAGCTGATCAATCACAAATGGAGCGACTACTTTGTGTATGAAGAACATATATGATCTCAAAGAGGGTTTAGGGGTCATAATATAGGCATTTAATTACCCTGATGTACAAATTGAATGATATGCGTACTATGACCGATTCAAAACCATAGCATCATTTTACCATTAATGTGATTAGAAAGCACAAATTTCCCAAATCTGTGTATCGAAGTGAAAAGGGGTGAAAATTTGAAACAATGGTCTTTTGGAGCCATTGCTATTGGAGGAGGAACACTGGCAGAGTAATTTGTGCTCCGATAGAGATGTATTGAGTAATTTTCATGTCAAAAGGTTATGGGTGCATACAATTATGTAATCTTTCAGAGTCGTTTCTTTCAAAGTGAAAATGTTTACCATTGTAGTCACACTCCGATGCCAGAGAATTGAAGAATATTCCCTTTTAATATTGAATTTCGTATCGAAATATTGGGAGCATGAATGGTCATGGATGAGTCTTTTAGAATTGATTCCGTCAGAGTGAAAATTTTGACCCTTTTATTCACACTCTGAAGCAAGAGCATCGAAGAATATTCCTTTTCTTATCTCGATTCCTATGCCGAAAGTCAAAGTTTGAAAATGGTTAGGGGTGTGGAGTCAGAGCTTATTGATCGACGTTCAAATGATTGGGGAAGTTTCAAATCTCCAATGAGAAGGATATCGAAGAATATTCCCTTCCTTGGGAAAAGTGTTATCTAATGAAAAAGAAAAAGAAAACGCACAGATGAAGATTTGTTTTGCAAAACGTGGACCAATTTTCATTGACCAAGTTATAAGATTGTCCACGTGTAAGCATAATGTTTCAACATCCACGTGTTTATCTCTTGGCCAATGATCAATCAACATCTTGATTAATAGAAGGGTAAGTTGTAAATGTGATTCGTTAGACCGTGTTCATCGGAGTTGGAATTTTATCACGAGAAATATTACTCTGAAACAGAAAATAGTAAGAATGGGTGTTGATATTAATCCGAATAAGACTCTAAATGTTGAGAAAGAAATGATAAGTGTAGCAAGGAGAATGATAACTCGACTTCAAAATGTAGATAGTAGTAAAAAGAAACAACTGTCATACTATATGAACAAAAGGAACAATTTCCCTATGTCAACACCTTTCCAAGTGCATAGTAATGCAGTACCTTAAAAAAAATTATTTATTTATTTATTTATTATTTTTTTTATGTCTCACGGAATAAAAAACTAGTTGGGCACGTACTCGAGTTACACATGCATGTTATCCAATTGCTACCACTATAACCTACAGGTGTTCCCATGATGCCCCATACACGACACACTAGATAAGTCAGGGGGATTTGAACTCGAAACCTCATGGAACTTCATATCATGACACTTACCAATTGAGCTTCCCCCCCTCGGGGGAAAACAATTGAAGGACATGGAAATTCATATCATTTTTAATATAATATCTATGTGTGCAACCATACATTTGACCACTACCTCAAGGTGCCCCCATGTCTTTAGTTTAGGCCCTCATGGGAATTGAACCTTTTCCCAACAGTGAAAAACTCCTTTCTTTCCACCATTGTATCCAACCCATTTGGGCCCTTGTAAAAAAATTATCAGTACAGGGGGAACCCACTTAAAATATCTCTTGAATGAGATATTTTAAATGGGTTGTTGTGGGTGATTCACAACAAATGGTGAATTAATAGGAAGAAACAATTATCTCTGGCTCCAAAAATCGACTTAGACACATCATTACATTTTTCATGATTTTTAAATAGTTTCAATAGTGTACAAATTACGGATCCCACATCATCTAGCCTAACAATAAAATAGAAAGGTGATCCAGTAGAGGTGATCTATTGCATAATTACCGTGATAAATAAAGGATGCCTTGTTAGTTTCTTGTATACATAGGGATCCTATAGGAAGATACACCACATAAGAGTATTTTCTTATGACTGTTTATAGACTGAAGTGTGTTCCTCATCTCTTTTTTCGCGGCATTGCTTCGCTGAAAATGAGCGTCCATAGCCCTAACGAAGTTACCTTGGTATCATACAAGCATGGCCTCGCTGCCAACATGCGTCCATAGGCCCAATAGGTTTAATTTTACTTCCCACACTGATAATCATGATTTCAACTTCTTTATGATCTTTCTTTAACATTCACCCTTTAGATATGCAATTTAAGTATTTATTTTGCAACATGGGTGAGTAGGAAGTGGGGTGATACGAGAGTTACTTTGATATTCTAGTCTCAGTCAATGATTTAGCTTCATGGGTCCATCCACATAAGTCACACATGCATTTTTATTTTCAAGGTGTTTCAGGAAGTATCACTGGAATTATACAGAAGACATATGAAGCTAGGACTGCCCCTGAATTTGTGGCTAAATTTGGCATAGTATGAGAGTGATCACATAGTTAAAAGACAACTGTCATCAAATACTTAAAAGTTTTAAGCTTAATAGTATAAATTTTCTTCTTGGAATAGGTGAACAAGTCACTTATTTCTATACAATCATCATTCGCCCAAGTAAGTATTGATCAGAAGGTAACATGATTACTTCAATATGAAAAGGTACTTTCACATGAAAATGTATTAGTTTTCTTAAACAATGTTGGGTTTCTGTCATAGAAGTGAATGACTGCTTAATGTTAATGAACAAATATTTATTTCAAACTGAAAAAGGACCAAAAAGAAAAGTTCAATCAAAATCAGGAATGCCAAAACAAGAAAAAATTGATTGAAGTAGAAACTGCAAAAAGGAGGAAAGGAAAATTTAGAAAAAACATATTATGTACAAAACTATATTGCGAAAGGTGATTAGGAAAAGTATCTTTTGAGCAATTCTCCATTGACAGGGAGCTCCTCCAAATCTTCCTCCAATGACTTGAGTTTAAAGGTTCCTGGTCCGATCTTCTTATAGATCCGGTAAGGGCCTAGCCATAGTTTTTGGAATTTTGTGTGTTTTCCTTTCATTTCATTTTCTTTATCCCATTTGAGCACTAAATCACCTTCCTGGAAATATTTGTTACCCACTAAATTTCTGTCAAACCATATTTTAACCAATTATTGATGTTGCATTAGGTTTTGTTTGGACTTTTATCTTTCTTCCTCTAACTTAAGGAGCATATTTAATCTCTTTTGCATGACTTAACACTCTTCCTCTTGTACATACATAACTAATTGTAGGGAAGGAAGGAATGTGTGAGTTGGTAGAGTGGATTCTTGTCCATATGCCAGAAAGAAAGGAGAATTCCGCAAATAAGTTTTGATTGTTACTCTATCGTCCCATAAAGCATTGGGAAGGGCTAGATGAAAAATCCTCTGATGTTCTGTTACAATTATTTGGAGGCTTATGATCATATTTTTATTAGTAGACTCTTCTATCCCATTCCCTTGATAGTAGTAATTTGATGAATATTTAATTTTGATATTCTTATCAAGATCATATTTAGTGAATTTCAAGGAAGAAAAGTATTTAGCTTTGTCAAACAATAATGATTTAGGAATGCCAAACCTAGTTATAATAAAAGAATCAAGGAATGATATCACCTTATTTTTGTTGATATCTTTGAGAGGTATTTCTCTTGTCAATATTTTGAAGTAATCAGTATCTTTCAAGATATATTTGTGCAACTAAGAAGAGTTAGGATTGATTTCTCCTATCACATCTGTTAGTGAGTATAAATTTACAAAGTCAAAATAATTTGTTTTGTTTCTAATTGAGGCATGTGGAGCACTCCTGGTCATTTTTTTGATTATTTTTCTATCCTCGACATTACCTATGGCCGTCTAGTTGCAAAAATGGCAAATACACTATCACATATTGACATAGAGAGAGTTCACAAAGGAAACTATTGAAACAAATATTTCATAGCAAGTTTCCTAGTCACTGCAAAATGTCCTAGTTGCTGCGAAATGTCTTATAGCTGACTGTTTTTGTAGTCAACTTCAAGTGCATATTCTGAGCATATGGTTATTTATCTCCACAAATGGAAATATTTTTTTCTCAATCACTAGTTCATATACAAAAACCTCTCTCAATTTTTTCACAGGTGTCATGGTTTGACATATTCGAAGGGATAATCAAAACCTATTTTTACATATTTTTCCTAATTTAATTAGTTAAAAACTAAACCCTAAAAAATAGGAGTTAGTTTGTAACTCCTTCTTGAATGTGAAACCCTAACTATTTCAACCTTATTGAGTTAGAATGTAATTTAACTCCATATATTATAAAGGAGAGGATGAGAAAAGGGTTCGAGTGGTGTGAGAAGTATCTTTGTGGCTGCATGTTGTAATATTTTTCTAAGATTAATAAAAAATTTCCTGGATGAGAAGTACCAGAGCTTTAGCCTCAAATATCCATGTGAATATGTTTCCTTATGTGTCTTATCTCTTGGTATATGTGCTCCTTTCTCTGTGAATTCATTTAAATTTTATATCTTCTGTTATTTGAACAAGATTAGGTGTTGCGGAATTCATTTACACTTTAATGCTCTATTGTACGTGTTCAAATATTCCACGTTTTTTCCTCTCAAAACTACCTTAGAATTCATCCTAGACTAATGCTCTATTGTATTTTGAATTTTTTCTCTATTCATCCCCCATCTACAACAATATTTAAATTGTCCAAGGAAGTATTTTCTATCTTTCCTTTGATCAACCTCTATTATATTGACCAAGTATCTAGCAGATCTTTGATCTCAGATCCTGAATCCATGCCCAATGGACACCTCACTATGCTTTGCCACATTTTGAAAGCCTTCATTAATCAAGATCTAGTCATTGAGCAAAAAAAATCAATATTTAAGTGATTGAGTGCATTGAGAGAGCCCTCTCTGGGTTGGAAGGGCTAGCTTCTCATCCTAAAGCTAGTTAGAGGTTACCTATGTGATTTTCCTCTCACATCCGAGAAAAATTACGGAGTGATAACATTTTGGCATCATTTTCGGGGAACGAAGATGAAATATTCCCTGGAAAAGAATGACAAAGATCAGATTTGACTTCTGGTGGTGAACAAAGGCCAAACACAAAGAGGTTGTACCATTCACCTGATGACTCCTATAAAGTTTCAACCAAATTCAATGACTCCACTAGAGAACGAGTTCATTTACAGAGACATGGAAGGACATAGTGGGAAGACCAGGTACTCAAGCTTGTGTTTTCTCCAAGAGGTAATATTATTTTTTATCAATAACTTCTTGTCCTTTCTTGAGCATTTCAAAAGAATATTTCTTTATTTACTCCATTCAGATGAAGACCATAGATCTACCCTTGTATATCATTCACTGCAGACTGTAGATATACCTTTTTCTTGTATTACTGAGATTCACCAAGATCCTTCCTCTGAGCTATATGATGTCCAGGGTCAGTCTTGTGAGCCTAATGAAACCAAAATTGGTCTTATGCCTCCTGTGTTTAACCCTTTACCTTATAAGATCTTGGATAGATATAGGCCTTTTAAATTTCCTTCTATCCTTCATAAATTTCCTCCAAAACATTATAAGTACCTCCCTATGTTTTATGGAGAGAATCTTACATCTGAAAAACATATCCAAGCCTTTGAGCACTTTATATATTTCTTTGAAATAGAGCATGGTGATGTGTCTATGAGAGCCTTTTCCCAGTCTCTACAAGGGGATGCCAAGGCATGGTTTAGGCACTTGCAGCCTGAATCAATCAGCTCATGGGAGGAACTAAGTCATACCTTTTTGAGTTTTTGGGGTGAGAGAAAGTCACGGGATCAATATCTTTCAGAGTTTCATGCCATGAAGAGACAAAGGGATGAAACTTTCTCTATGTTCAGTAAGAGATTTTTCAGCTTATATTATAGGATGCCTAAGGAAATTCAACCCTCAGAAGTTGCTGCAATGCTTTGTTATACAACAACCTTCCATCCAGACTTATCTTTTCTTCTGATGGAAAGGAGATATATGTGAACCTGAAGCTTATGTTCAATGATACTCAGGAGGTTGAAGATAATATTCAAGCATGTAAGAAGCCGAAAAATCAGATTTTGGATGAAGTTTCAATTGCTAAGGAACATGAGAATGAATATGACCAACAAAATGATGATTTAGCTCTTGATAGATTTCATGATAAGAAGAAAATCGATTGTTGTATGTATTCACTTGTGGAGTGTCATGACAGTGAGTTAGTAGATTAGCCTATTGAAGAAAATGTTGCTAGCCCAAATTGTTTTGTTGTTGATTTGGATTTCGATCATTTTCATCGTGAGCAAGAAGTTGATTGTTCCATGAATTTTCTTGAAGTTTTCAATGCTAATGTTTTTGCAGAAAGTGCAGAGCATCTTGTTGAGGAACAAGCCGTAGACCCAATTTTATTGGTTGATTTACCCAAGTATAATGTCAATAGTCAATTGAAAACACTCAACCCATATATTTTTTTAATAACATTGCACATGAGGAAAGAAGTGATTTTGTTGAAGGAAATACTCTACCTTTGCGCTTTTCTTCATTCCAATTTCTGAAGGAGAATTTTAATAGTGTTATAAGTCAACAATATTTCCATATTTTCAATGATCTAGTAGCTTGATATATGGAGCATTTTAGCAGTGAAGGTTTGCAACCATTGGCCAATTGTCATTCTAAAAGTAAAAATGATTATGAGCTCGTGTCAAAACCAACCATGTCATTTTTTCCAATAGCGGTTTCATTGCAACAATTTAATGAATATTTTCATCCCTTTTATGACAATCAACATTTGAAATTACTTGGAAGTAGGAAAGTAGTTGAAGGGTTGATGCGGGATGACAATCTCTTGCATTATTTGGAGGATCCTTTTTCAACATGTCTGGAGTCAGTGAGTATGCTTAATTTGTCAATTTTTCTGAAAATTGGTTTTGTTTGCAAGTGTCAAAACGAGTTTCCATCAAGATAATTCTTTTGTTTATTCATAGATAAGAACATGCAAGAAGCTCAAATAATAGACAAAGTGCTTGCATGGTTGAACTGGGTCTTTGATTTCACTTGATTAAGAAAAAATATTCAGAAGCTAAGAGTAGGATGGTGTGTGCAATAAGCTTGTTGGTTAAGCATTTGTTTCAGTTTGGATTTTAGCATATTAGTTTCCAAATTGAGTAGTTATGATCAATTTCAGTTTCTAGTTTGTACAAAAGGTTGGCATTTTAGTTTTTTTTTCAGAACAATTTTAGATGTGGCCCAGGACAGACTAATGGATTAGGCGTCGATCTTCGGGTTATTTTCTACCTTATAGGGAGGATAGCATCCCCATTGTATCCTATGTTAGTGAGTATAAATTTACAAAGTCAAAACAATTTGTTTTGTTGCTAATTGAGGCATGTGGAGCACTCCTGGTCATTTTTGTGATTAGTTTTCTATCCCCGACATTACCTATGGCCTTCTAGCTGCAACAATGACAAATAAACTATCAAATAATGATAGAGAGAGAGATATTTCAGAAAGGAAACTGTTGAAACAGATATTTCGCAACAAGTTTCCTAGTCGTTGTGAAATCTCCTATAGTTGACTGTTTTTGTAGTCAAATTCAAGCACAGTTTCCGAGTAGATGATGATTTATCTCAAAAAAATAAAAGAGGCTTTTCTCAAGCATGGATTCATCTAAAAAAAAATGTCTAAGGTTTTTCACAAGTGTGTTATAGCCCTAAAATTCCCTACTTATGCATACATGGCATTGGCCTTTCTACTTGCACAATTTTCCAAACCACTGCTAAGGAACTCTTTTTAAAAAACTATTTTTTGGAGCATGTACGCGCCCTGATGCTCTACTTCTCACGTACATACACTTTATACAGGCTATAAATACCACGTACATATGCTAGATGCATACTAAACAACTTGCGTTAACGGGATATTGGAGGTTTTCCAACCATGTCACCTGCTATAGCCTGTCCCCAAACCAAATAAATATCATTTTTTCATATAAAAGGAGGTCTTGGGGTCTCATTCCAACATCAAGCATTATAACAATGAGACTCTGCCCAAATTCCCTTTCCTTCCTTGCCCAAGTATTTGCAGCCTTTTTTGAGTTCTTGCGTCAACATTTGCTCTCTATCCTTTTTCTCCCATACAATCCATTCCATTCTCTTGGAGTGATCAACATATTGTGAGAGAAGGCATTTGGAAGGTGAACTTGGATCAATGTTAAGAGGATCTGAGACTAGGTTCGCAGAGCATCGACCTACAAAGGTTGTAATTTCCAGTCTTTGAATATTGAATAAAATAATCTTTTTCCCTATCCCAAATGATATCTTTATGTATTTCATTTAATTTATGCATAATGTTTTATATATAACCCTAATTGATGAGTAGAAATAGAATATTTGTAGCATTGTTTGCCTAAGTGTTGATGCAGGTCAAATTTGGGAGGAGACCAACATCCAAGGAAGCAACAAAGATTGAGGAGGTCAGCATCAAACGTTTGGACCAAAGGTACTGATTCTGACTTACTCTTCTATCATTTTTTGTTCATCTGTGTGGAAAGTTTGGGGTAGTGTAGGAAGTAAATTGTCTTTTAAGGGAGTTCATAGCTCTGTCTATACTTAGAACCCTGATATAGTTATAGGGGAATTTTCCTGCTAGCAAGGTGCCATTTTTTGGGAGATTCGAGGGGATATTTACGGTCTATATTTACATATTTTCACCCAATTTAATTAGTCAAAAACTAAACCCTAAAAAATAGTAGTTAGTTTGTTTGAATGTGAAACCATAACTATTTCAACCTGATTGAGTTAAAATGTATTGTAATTCCATATATTGTGAATGAGAGGATGAGAAAAGGATTCAAGTGGTGTGATAAATATCTTTGTGGCTACATGTTGTAATTTTTTTTCTGAGATTAATAAACTTTTTCTTGGATCAGAAGTACCAGAGCTTTGGCCTCAAAGATCCATGTGAATATGTTTCCTTATGTGTTTTCTCTCATGGTAAATGTGCTCCTTTCTCTGTGAATTCATATAAATATTATATATTCTGATATTTGAACAAGATTAGGTGCTTCAAAATTCATTTACAGTTTAATTCTCTATTGTACGTGTTCAGATATTCCACCTTTTTTCCTCTGAAAACTACCTTAGAATTCATCCTAGACTAATTCTCTATTGTAGTTTGAATGTTTTCTCTATTCATCCCCCATCTAGAATGATATTTAAATTGTCTAAGGAAGTGTTTTCTATCTTTCCTTTGATCAACCTATGTTCTATTGATCAAGTATCTAGCAGATATTTGATCTCATATCCCGACTCCATGCCCAATGGACACCTCACTCCGCTTTGCCACACTTTTAAATCCTTCATTCATCAAGATCTATCCATTGAGCCCAAAATAATCAATCTTGAAGTGATTGAGTGCATAGAGAGAGCCCTCTCTGGGTTGGAAGGGCTAGCTTCCGATCCTAAAGTTGGTTAGAGGTTACCGCTATGATTTTCCTCTCATATCGGGGAACAATTGCAGAGTGATAACAACATCCAAATCCCATTGCTGGAAATGGCATTCAATAATAACAAGTTGTAGGGGGAACACAAGATTATTCTCCTTTCCAACTGCTCTTTGACATTATTGACACTTTCTTGCATATGCATGGGAATATTTGAATAAGGTGAGCCAATAATAACTAGCTATAAGTATATTATGGGCTAAGGTATCACCTCCAAAATTTCCTCTAGCAGGTCCATCATGAAGTTCAGAGAGGACTTTATCACTGTCTTACTTTTCAAGGCATCTCAAGAAGACACCATCAAAATTTATCCTGCACAATATTCCTTAAATGAATTGATATTGGGATGATTTTAGTCCGAGGGACCTCTTATTTTTCCATTCCATATAATGGGGGGTTGTTCTGTGGGTTATATAATACTTTATTTCACTGTACCATTGATCAAAATTCAAAGGAATGTAACAAAATTCTCTTTCAAATAAGCTCTGATCTTGAGACATCGCGCCCTCTTATATTTCATTGCTTAGCACATAGTATTTCATTGCTTAACACAACTAGTTTTCATAAATCCCTGACCTACGATGATTTTAGCATGCTTAATTTCGAGGTCATACTATTGTAAGGTTGTTATACATTTATCCTTTTTCTCTCCCAAATCCTTTTGTATTAGTAGATTTCTTATAGCAGGAAAAGGTACAATTACCTTGGTTTTTGACTTGATAAGGTAAGATCTGAAATGATTTAAGACTTTAAACACAACAAATGCTTGTTTATCTACTTCAGGGTAGTCCAATTATTCTCCTTGTAATCCTGAACTCATAAAGGTGATGTGAAATTCATATCCTTCTTGATTTTTCCGCATTAGAACAACTGCAAATGCGATGTATGAGGAAAAAGTATAGAGTATAAAACCTCAAATGAAATATGGGCTTAACAATGCAGGAGATTTTACTATTTCTACTTTGATTATGTCAAAATACTCCTTTTCTTTATACCCCCATTTAAATTCTGCGTTCTTTTTTATCATATCTTGGAGGGGTTTCATTGTTTTGACGAAGCTTGGGACAAATATCCTCACAAAATTAATCTTCCCAAGAAATGTCTACATCGATTTTTTGTTATGAGGAGGAGGAATTTGAACAATTGCTTCAATCCTTTCAGGTTCAATTCTCATATCATGTTTACAAAAAATAAACCCTAAAAGTCTTCCTTCATCAACTATGAAAACAATTTTTTTTGGATTGATAGATATACAATACTTCTTACATCTGTTGAATACTCTTCTCAAATGGGCTATGTGATATTTTTTTGTCTTTGGAGAAGACAATGACATCATCCAAATAGACTACTAAGTCTCCGACGAGGCCTCTAAAAGAAATGTCCATATATATTTGAAAGGTTTCCCTGGCGTTGATCAGGACGAATGACATTTTTTTATATGCATATGTTCCCCATTTAGTACTACAAGTAGTTTTCAGTTGATCATCATGGGAAAAGCAAACTTGGTTGTAAGATTTGTTCCATAGGAGGCACTGGATGATTGTCCTTCTCTAGAAATTTATTGACATTTCTGAAATCGACATAGAGTCGTATATCTCCATTTTTCTTCCTTATAGGTACAAGATTTGAGATCCATTGGGTATGCCTGACTAGAAATATTATTCTAACTACTACCAACTTATCAATCTTGGATTTTACTTGTGGTTCCAAGCTCGGTTGCATATTCCTCAGCTTCTACTGAAAAGGATTGGTTTGTGGCTTCATAAGAATAACATGTTGAATAATATTTGTGTCATATGTCCTTATATCATCATATGTCCAGAAGAATATGTCTGTGTATTCTTTAAACAACTTGATGAATTCTTGTCTTTCTTTAGGAGAACATTCTTTCCTAGGTTGATGGTTTGGGAAATTTTCTCAAATCTCAAATTCATCATTTCAAATTTCATTGATGAGTTGTTGGTCTTGCAATTTGTCCCCTTCTTAAAATTGTCTTGAAGGTCATAGAGTTTTTAGAGTCTTATCACACTTTTGGGGATGTTGTTTCTCTGGATCAGTTTGTTTTTCTCCATTGATTGATTGATTGAGCCTGAAACATCTGCGTTGAGGTATCTATTGTGCTGATCTTCCTCAATTATGGAGTCTTTGAAAGTGTCTTCTAGGTGTAATAAATTGGTAATACGCTTGTCATCATCAAAGACCCTCCAATTGGTTGCATTATATCATATCAAATGTATGAAAAACATTTCCACAAAAAATGTATCATGTAATAAGTTCTCAGAAGGAATAAGCCTGGAAGCTACGTTGGCTAATAAATCAACATCAAAATTTAAAGAGTGAGGAACAAGACTGATATCAAATGCATCAAATGACTTGTTCAATTCCCATAACTCATTCTAGTAGTGTTTGATATGATTGGAGAAAAAATGTATGTTGTTTCTTACCTTCTTTATGACTATCTTAGAGTCACCAAATACCTTTATCTTCTTGGATTCTAAGTCAATTTCTTTCCTTAATCCTTGTAGCATGGCTTCATATTCAACAATATTATTTGTGCATTGGAATTCCAACATGCATGCTATCATGACTTTCCTTCCATTTGGGTCTTTTAGAATGCAACCAACACCTGCACCTTCAAGATATTTTGACCCATAAAAAAACAAATTCCACGTATTAGGGTCTATTTTTAGAGTATGTATGGACTTGGGATTTTCTTTTGTTTCAATATTAGTGTGGTTAGTACATTGAGCAAAAACTTCTAACTTATCTCTACATACTAAGTTAGACTGTACATTGTCCTGACTATTTACATCGGTTATATTATAGTGAGACTCAACAATCTGAGTACAATGAAGGATTTCAGATTGTGTGTTTGATTCTTCATAGGATGAGGTCTCAACGCAATAATTTGCAAAGAATGAATCACATGAATAATTACCTAGAACAAAATGATTAAACATTACAAATTCATTTGGGTCATTCAGGTGTGTCACCACATTTTCATGTATCATTCTCTATCAATCCTGATCTAGTTGGGTTTTCCATTATAGGGTATCCAAAGGTGTGACCAGTCTATGGAAAAATACCCTTTAAGTGTAGCATACCAGTCTTTTCTCAAGAGAATTACATAGGTGTCAGGTATATCCACAACTATGATGTCAATAATTTGATGTATCTTAGGATTTGAAGACATTCTGATTAAAACATTTGTAAATTCCCCTATCACGTTAACTTTGGTTATGCCAAGTTATATAATTTGAATGTCAGATTGTTTAGGATTGACGTTAAGTTTTTCACACACTTTAAAAGGCATCACATTTGAAGAGGCACCAAAATCCATCATACAATTATGCACATTCTTGTTAAAAATATTGAAAGTAACTATAAAAGGTGGAGTGGTGCATATGGACCTTTTCCTTAATAAGGAATTGTTCACAACTACATGACTTTTAGGTGTATGGGTATTGTCAGATGGGGATGATTTACTTGTACCTTTGTTAACTCCAACATTTATTTCTTTAGATTTTTTGGAAGTCTTACCTTGAAGTGTTTTGATGAAATTCTCCTAAATTTGAGGGAGCTTCATAAGTTCAAATACAGAAATATTGGCCTTAGTTCTTTTCAGGTCTTCCAAGAAATCATATTCTAAATTTTTTGTGATATTAGAAAGAACAATCATTTTGGAAGGAGTATATGGTGTTTTCTGTGTGAGGAGTATTTTTAGGAGGTTCAAAAGACATAGGGGTTTCTGAGGAAGCCTTCTTGCTTACACTTCTAGTGGTTACAACATTCTGGGACATATGTATTTCTTCTATTTCTCCTTCCTCTTCCACTCCATATGTAATGTCCCAAAATGAATTCACTTGTTGCTTAGGTAATTCATGTGATTCTTGGTTTTGTTCTAATTGTTCCTTTTCATCTTCTTATCCCTCTTTAGATTTAGTTAGATTTTCAGTGGCCCAATGTTGTAGGTATTGAATAATATCTTTCATATCAATCCCTTTCGATGCTGACAGAGTTTTTTTGTTTACTAGGGGAGTGCTCTTATCTTTATTCGATGGAAAATAAAAAAAATCTCGGTATTAGAAGAGCCTTCCCCATTGTGTTTTATTCAAATCAATCAACTCATTAAACAATTTCTTGACAATTCTTCCAAGAGATTCCATATCCATAAAATCAATATCGTTCTTTTCTTCTGAAGACTTTGTAACAAAGGATTTGGCTTTAGTCTTGGCTTTATATTTGGAGGATTTGGCCCTTGGGTTTCCTTTTAGACTAAGCATGTTTTTTTTCAATTTTTAGGGCCTCTTGAAAACTTTCTTCTAATGTAGCTTTCTCTACATTTTTTACAAACATGGCCATGGAAATGGGAAAAGTTGAAGTGTAAAATTATATTGTGACATATTTAACAAGTATGGAAGACCGAGGAATCCATTTAAGTAAGGACAATAAATTTTGATTGAAATCTTTAACCTTTTCATTGGTATCCATTTTTATTCTAGAAATATCTAATACCAAGGTGGATGGAATTTTATCTTCCCCAAATTTCTTAAGGAAAATAGTCTCGAATATTCTCCAACTAGTAATAGAAGCTTCATCCAAGGAGTACAACCAGATGGTGGCTTTGTTCTCAAAAGTATGAGGGAATATCCTACATACAACATCCTCGCGTTGAAATTTTTGTAGCCTTATGACCGATAAGAACTTCTTGACATGGTCCTTAGCTAAATCTTTCTTCTCCAGATCAAACTTGGGGAGAAACATTTCAGGGTGCTTAGGAAGTTCATGGAGTACTCCAAGTACAGAGACAATGTTTGGGAGTAACCAAGGTTCATAAGGTTAATGGTTTTGGTTTTTTCCAACCATGACTTGCGGATTATATAGGATCAACTGTAAGTTCCCTTCTCCTTCAAACTCACTTTGAGAGTTTTCTTCTTCTTCAAAATTATCTTCTGATTCACCTCTTGATGTTAGAGGTGAAGATTTTGGCAGTGAGGGAGGAATACCACAACCACTAGCGAGTAGGAAAATTTTGATTTCTAAATCAGAGGAATATGAAAAGTTGTTAAGAGCTGAAGATATATGATACTTTGGGGTTCTAACGTTACAGTTTTCCTGGTAAGTTAAAGACTGGGAGAAGAATGGGTCCTCACTGAGTAAATATTATTTAAAATAGGGTAATGAATAGTCAATGGGAATCTGACCAGTCTGCCTATTCCATTGTTAGGTTAGAACATGCTTAGTTCGTTCATGAGATTGTCTGAAAATGGTTTCAATCTCTGGGATGGTCAAGATACGAGGTCATGGTGAAGAAAATATAGGTTCAAACAAATAATGAATACGCTGAGAATTAGTTTGAGCAGGTGTGTTAACAAAATATGATGGGGGGTGAAAAGCATGCTCAAGGTGAGGTTAATAAGAATCAGTACGTTGAGTTGTGTTAAAAGGAAGGGAAGTTTAGATTTTAACCTTGTACAATTATTTACTGCAAACGGATTTTCAATAAAATGACATAAAAGATACAATGGAAAATACACACTTACTTAGACATTTTTACCCTAGAAACCCAAACCGAGAAAACCAACATATTCTATATTCATCTCATCATACATTGTTTACAATACAATATACATATAGGATCTCGTAGCATCCAAAACCCTAATCCAATAACTTGGATTAGTAAAAAACCCTAATTACTTAACCAGAAATAGAAAACCATCGATGAAAACCATGTGTTGAAAAACTGCCCAAAAATGGATGCAAAAAACCGTTAATTTATTTTGCAGGTGCGCTGCACCCCAACCCCCGCGCAAGGGGGATCCCTCCATCTGTGACCCCCCAGGGAAGGGAGCGCTCTGCCCCCCTCTAACACCCCAGAGGGGGGGCCTAGCATCCCCCCTTCTTACACTAGTACTATCCATGCAAATAATATAACACATACCCAAGATTCTCCCACTTGTTGTTTTGTTTGCATACAGGGGGTTACAAGGTTACATAGTCAACAATCCAGGGTGGTAATTCCCATAGATCCTCTACACCAAGACAACTTCTCAGTGCTCGCATATTTTTTTAATGAATCTGCAAAATTCTTCAAAGTGTCATCCTTCATTAGAAACACCTTCTTTTCTTCAACCATGTCTCTCACAAAATGATATTGAACATCAACATTCTTTGTCTTTGAACGATAAGTTGGGTTCTTCGCCAGAAAAATTGCACTATGAATGTCACAATTTATCCTTACATTTTTTTTTACCAACCCAATACCTAAACACAATCTTTGTAACCATACTGCTTCCTTTCTTGCATGAGTGGTTGCCTTGTATTCAACTTATGTAGTTGAAAGTGCCACCAAAAACTATTTTTTTCTCATCCAACTTATTGCTACTCCAAACAAGTTAAACACATACCCGCGTGTAGATATTCTACAATCCATATATCCAACCCAATATACATCCACAAAGACATGTATTTCCAACACTCTGTCCAAACCTGGTCTTCCTTGCTAGCAAAATCTATAACTAGTAGTGCCACACAAATACCTAAAAACTCTCTTTATTTCTGCCCAATGCTCCTTCTCTGTCTTTGACATATACCTGCTCAAAACTCCCACTACATGTGCAATTTTCAATCTAGTACAAACCATTTCCTACATCAAACTTCCAACCACACTCACATATGGAACATGAGACATGTCCTCCTCCTCTTCCTGTGTCTTGGGACACTAATCCATACATAACTTTACACCTACATGAATAGGGACCCTGACCAATTTACATTCATGCATATTAAACCTTTGCAATATTGTCTCGACATAGTTTCTTTGATTTAACTAGAGTTTCCTATTTTCCCGATCTCTTTTAATTTCCATGCCCAAAATGAAATTTGCAGAACCAAGATCCTTCATGCCAAATTTAGAGGACAACTAAGTTTTCACATCTTGGATAATATCCTTGTTGTTTCCTATCAGCAACATGTCATCCACATACATGACCAAATAAATCAAATGATAACCAATTAATTTGAAATACACACAATGATCCTCTTTGCTTCTTGTGAAGCCAAGTCTCAACATATAAGTATCAAAGTTTTGATACCACATCCTTGGTGATTGTTTTAAACCATACATGGACTTTTTTCAACTTGTATACCATCTCCTTCTTTCCCTTCACAACAAATCCTTCTGGATGATTCATGCAGATTTATTCTTCCAGATCCCCATGTAGGAATGTTGTCTTCACATTCATTTGTTCTACTTCAAAATCAAATGCAATAGCAATAGATAAAAAAAATCTAATATAGGTTAACTTGGAAACAAGAGAAAATTTCGCACCAAAATTAATTCCCTCAACCTGGGAATAACCCTTTGCTACTAACTGAACTTTGTATTTCTCCACTTTTCCTTCTAGCTTCTTTTTAAATACCTATTTTCTGCCAATGGGATTTCTTCCAATCGACAACTCCACTAGATCCCAAGCCTCTTTCTTATCCAAGGTTGTCATTTCTTCAACCATGGCCTTTTTCCATAGTTTTACATCCTATGAATCCACTACCTCCCTAACAGTTCTAGGATCATCATCAATAATTGACAAAGAAAAAATTGAACTAAAATCAGGTGGAGTATACCTTTCTAACAACCTTTTTTCTCGAACCGATCTCCTCAATAATGGAGTATGAGGATCTTCATCTTTTGATTCATGTTATTCTGGAGAGTCTGATTCATCATCCTTTAAATCAAACTCTTTCTTCTCTGGTTCTTCCTTACTTGGTAGGAATTCCTATTTAGAAACATCTTTCATTTCTCTAAATACCACATCTCGGTTATACACAACCTTCTTAATTTATGGGTTCCAAAGACTATAACCTTTGATACCATATTTATACGCAATAAAGATACACTTTTCAACCTTCTTATCTAGCTTACTCTTGTTTTCCTTTGTAACATGAACATAGGCCTCACAACTGGATAACTTGAGATGTGTGAGAGATGGTTTCTTACCAGTCCATATCTCATGTGGAGCCTTGTCATCCAGTGTTGATGAGGGTGATCGATTGACCAGGTAACATTTAGTACCCACTGCCTCTGCACATAATAATTTCCCTAACTTGGCACCGCTGAGCATGCACCTTTCTTTTTCTATCAACATCATGTTCATACTTTCTGCAACTCCATTATTCTGAGGTGTATAAGGAGTAGTCTTCTGCCTTGATATACTACATTTATTACATAATTCTTCAAATTGATTCCTGCAGAACTCTCCACCATTATCCCTCCTCAACACCTCAATTAGTTTCTTTGTTTGATTCTCAACAAGAGCCTTAAACTCTTTAAACATGTCAAAGAATTCATATTTATTCTTGAGGAATTATATCCAAGTATTCCTTGAGAATTCATCTATAAATGAGACATAGTACACAGTTTTATCCAATGATGGAATCGACATAGGTCCAAACACATCATTGTGCACTAGCTGTAAAATTACTTCTACCCTTGTTGCACCAGAGGGGAATCTTACTCGATTCTAATTCCCATATAGACAATGTTCACACAAATCAAAATCCAGAGAGAATTTAGACATACATTAAACCATACCTTTACCATGTAGTAGTCGAACACCCTTCTCTCCAATATGCCTCAGTCTTTGATGCCACAACATAAACTTTTCTCCAGAGACTATAGGAGTCGTTTCTTCTTCAGCTCCAATATCAGGAAAAATGGAGCTATTAAACCCATCACTAATAATTCTTCCTTGCATCTTATATAGAGTTCCAATCTGAACTCCCTTCAACAACACCATTTCTCCTTGAACCATCCTATTGGTTTATTTTTCAAATATTGTTTTTACCTCTGCATAGTCCATTTTGCTTATAGAAATCAATTTTTTTGCCAATACTAGGATGTGAAAAACACCTTCTAATCCTTTCATATATGAGCCTCAACTTGACTCTTCCTCGTCCTATGATTTTGGATGTCGAGTCATCACCTAGGAAAACATTACCTCCATCATACCTTTCATATTCATAGAACCACTCCCTATGGAAATTCATATGAAAGGATGCACCTGAGTCAACCAACCATGTGTCATGATCTGCATGTGTTCTTGGAGAATCCAAGTACACATACCCTCCTTCCTTGGAGTTCTTTTCTTCTGTACAGGGAGGACATTCAAATCCCTTCACTCTCTCAATGTTTTTGGATCTACATTTCCTTTTGAAGTGCCCTTATTTTCCACATCTCCAACATACCTTTACAAAATTTCCAGGAGATTTATATCTACCTTTATATTTATATATCCCACTTGAGGAATTATATCTATTTCTTTCCCGAGAGCGTTCTCTTGCAAATAATGCATCTGTGCTATGTCCTTGCATGTTCTTTTGTCTCATATCCTCTGACAAAAAGGATGAGACCACATTATCAATACTCAAGTTAGTTGTATTACTACATATGGCCACAACCAAACTATCCCACGAGTCTGGTAAAGAGAACAATAAATTGATACACTTATCTTCATCTGAAATTTTAATCGCAACAATTAATAACTGCCTTACCAAAGTATTGAAGTCATTTAGATGCTATGTCACAGAGTCTCCATATCCCATCCTTAGGTTATACAACTTCTTCCACAAGAAGAATTTTTTTACCAGGGGCTTAGACTTATACAAGTTCTCCAATTTATCCCATAACTCCTTGATTGTAGCTTCCCTTAACACATTCATTAATACTGAATCTGAGAGATACAATCATATTGTGCTCTTCTTCTTCTGATCCAACTTTTTTGAGTCATCTACTAATTTTATTGTAGGTGTAGTACCTTGATCCAACGGGATCAACTAATCTATGTATACCAATAGATATTCCATGTTGAGCTTCCACAATTCAAAACTTTTCCCATTAAATTTCTCAATCTCTATTTTTGAACTGCTCAACATTTATTTTCACTTGAAGAATCAATACCAAATATCTCCCACTATAACAAGGCTTATCACATTACTAATCCAAACCCATGACCATAAAGGTGTCCCCCTAAAGCCAATAATTTCCTAATACCAAATGTTGATTTTAACCTTGTACAATTATTTACTGCAAACAACTTTTCAATAAAAGAGCAAAAAATATACAATGGAAAATACACACATTACACAAAGATTTTTCACCTAGAAACCCAAACCGGGAATACCAACATATTCTATATTCATCTCATCATACATTGTTTACAATAAAATATACATATAGGATCCCTTAGCATCCAAAACTGTAATCTAATAACCTAAATTAGTAAACAACCCTAATTCCTTAACTGGAAATAGAAAACCATTGGCAAAAACTATGTGCCAAAAAACCTCCCAAACACGAATGCAAAAAAATGCCAATTTTTTTTTCGGGGGTCTTGCCCTGAAACTCCCATGCAGGGGGTCTCCCGCCCCCCCTATGAACCCCTGGGAAAGGTGGAACTCTCCCCCCTCTTACCCCCCTGCACGCCCGACACAACATAGATGCTCATTCTATCCATGCAAATAATATAACACATACCCAACATGAAGAACAAGTAAGGATTTGTGATGTCTTTCTAGCCATCCAGTTCGATAGCCCTCCTTGTAGCGCCATTTCTCTTGATGGTCTTGAAATACCCTTTCAATCAGTTAAGTAAGAACGCCCGATGACATGTCCTAATTAGACCCACTTTCTTTTGGGGTAGTGTTTCAGACCAGAATATTTTCATGGTTGTTGATCTAAACTAATTATCTAAATATGAATATGAGAACAAAATGTTCTTGGATGAATTAAAATTATAGAGAACTAAACTAGAATAAAATGATTAATTACTGTCCTAAGATGAATTCCTATTATATCCTATCCTATCCTGATAAGGAGCGAGCTATAAAAGATAAGTACAGTTAAAAATTATATTACTTGCATATAAATAATTCATAAAAGCAAGGAATATAAGAATTTAACAATATAATGAGTCAGGCACAGCTAATTGATTCACCAACTTATCATATTTTCATTGCACTTGATATGAAAATAATCGCAACAATGGACATTCAAAAAACAATCTAGAAATAGTTCATTAAACTAAAATCCACACATTCAAAGAAATAAACATGCATAAACAAAATAGTCTCATTCATACACATTTGTACCAAAATCTTAAAAGTGTCTCTTGTTCAAATTCACACATAGTAATAGTACTGACCTGATACAATCTGAGTCCAAAATCCCCTTCTCATTTATAATCATTCCTTTTATAACTATTCTATGACTCTTAACATTCTTGAGATTCAATCATAAGAAAGAATAGTTTGCAAAAGCGACTCTTCGCATTTATTTCCTTATTGGGATTACAAAAGAAAATATGAGACAGGAGGAGTAGTTATGAAAATGGGGATCATCATGGGTTTTTCTACATCTACATTCAGTTCCGATATTCCTTCCAGAATGAATAATTATCCATGATATTTTGTAACTTATTTGATTGCATCTTTTTGATATCCAATTCACCATCACAAACCTTGGTGGACACTTCTTGCTTTAGTTCTTGTGTTGTGCGTTAAATGAAATCGTGGGTCATAGTGATAAGCCTGATAGGTTTCAACAGATACTCTTCTAGGGATTCTTTGTTTACTTTAGTTAGATGCTCAATATTACATCTTCTAACTTCCCTGAGATTCTCTACCTCAACTATTCTGATTTTGGCAGGTGTTGATTCATTAATGGGGGGCAACAACTGCATCCTGAATTCTTCAAGGAGATCATCAAAACTATTCCATAATTTTTTACATGCTTTAGATCTTGTCTTTTGGACAACTTGAACATATTCTAACTGAGGCTTCCAAGTATTGAAGAATAATTGGTCTTTTATCCTTTCTTTTCTATAATAACATGGCAATGTAGCTAGGGGATTTTTATATACTCCTTGCTAGTCGACGATCATGTTGAATACATCATTTTCCTTTTGGTATTGATCCCTGATTTCATCTATTTGTTCTTCAAGTATCGATTGGTCGTCTCGATCAACCTGCATATCATTTATAAGGAAAAAAAATTATTTATGCTCAAGTCTAAGGTTTTCTTTAAGGTCAATATCCTATGCTTTGATTGTTTCCAAAGAGAGAGTATTTTCCTTGTTTTCTTTAGTACCTCTTCAAGATTTTCCTTGGCCTGTTCCAATCCATTGATTTGAAGGATTTTTTGTTTAATAAACTGTTTGGTTTCATCTAGCTCAATTTTCAAATGAGATATATCCTTTGCATGCTCTCTCCTGATCTGCTCAATTTATGCACAAATTTTTTCCTTTGCAGATTCCAAATATTTCAAATGGGTGTCCCTTCCAACTATTTTTGTTGATTAAATTCAACATTCATTTCATCCTTTTGGGTTTTCAATGCTTTGTTGAGTTTCTCTGTATTGATATTATCAAAAACCTTGGTGGCCCTTTCAAATTTTGAAGTCATCTCATCCCTTACAACTTGATTGAATATGGGTCCTAATATGGATTCAAAACGTCAAATTTTGAATGTTAATATTGTGGTATCTTCAAAGTTTCCCGAGAACAAACCTCCCCACATAAATCTTATTGATCAAATTTATTCTTTATGCAGTTTGTCCTTTTTCTCAATAGATTTTAGGAATTCTGCAAAGATGTTATCCTTCTAGGTTTTCAACTCTATTTCTAGCTCGATGATTCTAGTTTGGATTGCACTTAAGGTAGCGGTAACCTCAAGAACCGATGAAGCATTTAAACATGCAAATACATGGAGAGAAGAAGCTACTTGTATAACATTTTCCTCTAGGCCAGGCCTAGCTTTCCATTCCACAACTCTTCCTATAGATGACCTGGACTTAGTATACTCTCCCCTTTTCATTTTGTTAGACCTTTTTTCAATGCTCTTCATCCTGTCATTGTAGTAATAATATCTAACATCCAGGAAAACTCCTTCAAAACTCATAATTTGTGAAGAAAATGTGATATAACCTGGGATGGAATTAAGGGGGGTGTATTCATGGGGAGAAATGTTCACTATGACAAGATTAGGATTCAATGGGATGCATGGGGTTTCTCTTAATTCCTTTTGCTTCTTCTGCTCCAATTTCTCTTCTACCTCTATTTTAGCTTATGCCTTAGTTGTTTCTCTTTCATTTTCTCTTTTCTGGGCCTCATCTTCTTTAGCAAGTCTTTTGGATTTTTCCTCAACTGCTACTTTTTCACTTTATTTTCTCAATGCCTTGGCTTCTTCATCTTACCTTTTATATTCTACCTCAACTTGTCTCCTTTGATACTCTACATAAGCTTTCAACCTCTTCTGGTCCAATTCCTCACCTTTCTTGATCTTTTCCTGTTCCTTGGTGATTAATTTATTTTTATCATCTTGCAACAATCTTAGAAACTAGTTTCGATGAAACTTCTTCATTTATTCTTGTTCATCTTGGAGTTCTTTATTGACAACATCATCAGGCAATTTTTGTAATACCTCTTCATAAAAAAAAACTCCTTTTAACCCGTCTTCATCAAAATACACAACATGAATATTAGAATGATTAAGACCCATGGATCTCACGTGACTCACTATGAGTTCATTGGGTCATGTCCTTTTGCACTTCCCAGGCATAAACATAAATCTTGGAGAGCCTCTTCTTATTTCCTAGCATGTTGTCCATTTATTAGACTATAGTTTCCTATGAAAATAGTAAACAGGGGCCAAATTGTTTTACTATTTCTCATGAGAAAATAAGTAACCCCTATTATTATGGTATGATAGGCCATTTATCTCATTAAAATGAGATCTGGGACAAAGTATGGAAAAATATGAGGGGCGTCTGTAGTTCCATATACTCTAAAATAATTATAATACTTTCCTAGATACCAATCAACTATCCCTTTCATCCAAACTCTAACTTCACTTAAACTTCTATACCTTGGGAACCAAAAAACGATAGTGTAAAGAGGAGAGAGGAAATGATCACAAACGTCATAGAAATGCCTCTTGTAATTTATGTTCCAAAACTAGAATAAATACACATGGAAATGAGGTTGATTTAGATCCCAATTCCATCCAAGGTTGGGAAATGGAATTGAGGAACAAATGGCATCAATTAAATAAGTTGACATGTATAAACAAGGATTTTTCATACCTGGTACATTTTTCACATTGAGACATATGATGAAATTCAATATCTCTACCTAGTTGAACACTTATCATGGATTCACAATGGTATGGGCCATGGGTAGCCAATTTTTCAGAAAATGTGTGCACTTTTCTTCACCATCTAATTAGTTCAACATCTCTATGAACATTTTGTATGGTGCCTTGAACTCTTGTGTGGGGATAACCTTCTTCCCTTGCTTGAAAATTTTGTCTTCATCTATCCACCAATTCTTCATTAACATGGATGGGACTTTGTTAATTTGAGAAAATCCCTTTAGGAATGGATCATTGAGGGAGCACATAGGTCCAGGAGGGTGATTTCTTGTATGAATGTCTTCAGGCCACAAAGATGCTATCCATCGTTCATATTTATTCAAAATTGTGGTAGTTCTACCGTAAAAGCACTTAAAACACTAGTGGGATGCTTCGTTGTAAGGGAATAATGTAGGTCATGCAACTACTAGATGAATTCCTCTCTTTTGGATGTTCTGATACACTTCAAAGTTTTCATCTTCAAGAGGAAAGTCTCCAGTATCGAAGAACCTGCATATCCCATCATATCTCAAGGAATGATATTCTCCGATGTGGTAGGTCGTATTAGTCACTAAAACCTCTACCCAACTGGAAGAATATTTAGGCAAAAAAGTTAAGGCAGAAGGCGCCAAATTCCTGGATCTCCTAGTCGTTTGAATCACCATAGATTGTTCTTTATATCCTTTATTTAACATATTAATCATTAGTTATCTGAATAACGATAAATAATTCAATAACATAATTCAAAATAATAAGAAACCTATGATTATAGTGAAACCATGTGTTTCTAGGGCGTTACAAAGATGATCAATCACAAACAGAGTTGCTAGTTTACATATGACTAACATATATGATCTCAAAGAGGGTTTAGGGGTCATAATATAGGCATTTAATTACCCTAACACACAAATTGAATGATATACGTGTTGGATTACTGAGAGGGAGTGTGAATCAGTAATAGAGCAATTTAATCCTTTTTAACAATATAATCCAAGTGTTATATCAATGAAGCATTATCATCTAATAATTGCAGAGTAAATAATCAATGAACAAATGAACAAACATACACATACACAGTACACCAGTGTTTTACGTAGAAACCCAAATCAGGAGAAAACCACGAAATAATTTTTCTTATATGCTTGAAGAATTACGTTCATTGGAAGCACCAACTTCCTTTGTTTTCCAGCTGCAACTGGAAGGAGGCTCCAACCCCCTAGTTTCTCAAGCTACAACCTGAGGGAAGCTCCAACTCCCCAATTCTCTGGCTACAACCAAAAGGAGGCTACAACCCCCCATGTTCTCTGGCTACAACCGGAAGGTGGCTACAACCACCTGTCCTTGCCCCGTCCTTCCACCCTGAAGTAGAAGTAGAATGATGGAACCACTATCAACCTGTCACTGTGAGATATACTGTTGTAAACCTGTACCAATAAATATGAACCATGCATCAACCGTGCATCAACCTGTACTTCAACCTGTAATCAACCTGTACCATAAACAAGTGCATCAACCATGCACCAACCTGTACCAAATAACCTATAATCAACCTGTACCATAAACAAGTGCATCCAACCATGTACCAAGTATGTACGAATCATGTGTCAAATACTCATCAACTATGACTCAACAATATGTACCAACATCATCAACTATACACCTCATGTATGTGCCAACTCATCAACTACTTGTCTCAACCATGTACTCAACATGTACCTCAACCAAAATCCCTCATCAATTTCATCATCCAAATCTAATTTGTAGCTCTGTAATAGACCTGGTGTATATGATCACATTCCTGTAAACCTTCCTTAACGTCAACAACAAGAGACTAGCATTTTCATCAAACTTTTCTTTAGTCTCACATGCCTAGTTTTGGATTAGTCAACAACCCTAACTTGAAGTAATCATAACTTTGTACTTGTAATGTATAAATATCTGAAATTGATACACAATGTTCTTGAGTGTTCTTTATGCAATTCCTCCAGGTGTCACTACTTGGAACCTCTCAGAAAAGGAGCTATAGCAAAAATGGCATACCTTGCTGAATTCTGGCGTATTCTAGAGAGCGACCTTGTAGAGCATGCCCCACATGGAATATTTGTTGACTTGGTGTGAAACTATTACAGAGAATACTAAAGACTATACCCTAACCAAAATACTTGGTTTCACTAAATTTGGATCTATTATGAAGACGTTATGACGTTTTTACCTGAAACACCTGTTTTTGACTAGTTTCAGGACTAGCCACAAACCCTATTTTCCACGGAGTGTAACTCCAAAAAATGACCCACAAGCTGATTTTTTTACCATAGATACTTGGATATGTTTTCATAATGGAATAGAAATTTCACAGTCTAAATCATTATAGAAAAAAAGTTATAGCGAAAATGGTGAGATGACCTATAAATAACATACCTTCGAAAGCACCATCAAAAGAATTTATCCTTCCTTGCATTTCGGCCTTCTTTTCTTCACCTTCCCTCAGAATTTCGGCTTAGATATCATTGGTTACCTCAGACACCTATATACATTCAATATTCTCAAGTGTGATTAAAATGAGAGAGCCTTGCCTCTTATTTATACTCTCCAAGTAGCTTCCTTAAAAACATCCTCTAGGTCACTTGGCCCCACTTTCCTTATTTTAGGGTTAACCCACTTCTAATTTATCCATTAAATTTATTATTGAAATAATTCATTTTGTATTCACTTTGAATTATAATACACTCATTACTTCACTTTATTATTTACCTTTTAAAATCTCTTAAACCACTTTGACTACTTTGACCTTTTGGGGCTTCTAGATGACATATGAGGGTTCTCCAACTTCGTAAGACCATAACTCTCAAACCGTGAGGAGTTATGTGACGTTTCACATACCACCATAAATGGAATGACATGTAATATCCATATAGAATAGTATTATCTGAAAATATATCATAACTCATACCGTTATCCATCAAACAAACTTGGGTCCATTACCCAAACCTGGGGTCTCCAACTTCTTATGGCCATAACTCTCTAACCGTGAGGAGTTATGTGTCGTTCCACATACTACCAGAAATGGAATGACAAGCACTATCCATCTAGGATATTTTACCTAAAAAACTCATTGTCCTTCATATCATTATTCCACAATTAAGTATGGGTTCTCTTACTCCGCAAAACGTCTTCCCGTGAGGGCTTTCACCATAAGGGGACCACTTTGGAGTTCATCCATCTTTACTTCTTATCAACCATGACAAGACAATAATGAGACATATTTACATCAAACAATATTGGGTCCATTACCCAAACCTTTGTGCTGCGGGGCTTTCTTCAAGGGTTGACATTAATGACAACCAACCTTAATCAACAATACGTACTATGACCAATTCAAAATCAGAGCATCATTGCACCATTAAGGTGATTAGAAAGCACACATTTCCCAAATCCATGTATCAGAGTAAAAAGGGGAGAAAATTTGAAATTGTGGTATTTTGGATCCGTTTCTATCAGAGGAGGAACGTTGGCAGAGTAATTTGTGCTCCAATATAGAGGTATCAAAGAATATTCCATTCCTAGCTTTGATTTTCATGCCTAAATTTTAGGGGTGCAGAGGGTTATGTAATCCTTCAGAGTTGTTTCTTTCGGAGTGAAAACTTTTACCGTTGTATTCACACTCTGATGCCATAGCATTGAAGAATATTACCTTTTAATATTGAATTTGTGCCGAAATATTGGGAGGGAAAATGGTTATGTATGAGTCTTTTGGATTTGATTTTGTTGGAGTGAAAAAATTGACCCTTTTATTCACACTCCAAAGCAAGAGCATCAAATAATATTCCTTTTCTTATCTCGATTCCTGTGTCAAAATACAAAGTTTGAAAAAGGTTAGGGGCGTAGAGTTGGATCTTATCAATTGAAGTTCAAAATATTGGTTAAGTTTCAAAGCTCCGATTCGAAGGGTATCGAAAAATATTCCCTTCCTCAGGAAAAGTGCTATCTCACGAAAAAGAAAAAGAAAAAACACATAGATGAATATTTGTTTTGCACAATGTGGACCAATTAATGTCGACCAAGTTATAATTTTGTCATCATGTAAGAATAATGTTTCAAGATCCACATGTTTATCTCTTTACCAATTATCAATCGAAGTCTTGATTAATAGCAGGGTAAGTTGTAAATGTGATCTGTCAGACTATGTTCATCGAAGTTGGAAGTTGATCACGAGAAATATTACTATGAAATGGAACATAGTAAGAATGGTTGTTGATATTAATCTAAATATGACTCTGAATGTTGAGAAATAACTTATAAGTGTAGCAAGCAGAATGATAACTCTACTTCGAAAAGTAGATAGCAGTAAAAAGTGACGACTATCAGACTATATGAACAAAAGGAATGATTTCCCTATGGCAACACCTTTCCAAGCTCGTAGTAATATAGTACCTTGTAAAACATTTATCAGTACATGGGTAACCCACTTAAAATATCTCCTAAATGAGGTATTTTAAATGGTTTGTTGCGGGGGAGTCACAACATGGAGTTCTGTAGGCTCTCACACATTTTTTTGGCCAAGGGACACGTGACCACGCTACCCACAATTGGTCGACACAATGTTCTTGAAAATCAACCTCTTGTTCATAAATTGCACTATGCCTCATTGAGAAAAACCCTATCTCCAAAGATCGTCCATCAAACAATTTTTTGGGCAACAAAATTATAGTGGATGGGCCCCACTAGCTAAAACCTGGTGCCCCAAATCCAATGCAACCGACGGTTCATCCATGTGAGTCCTGTTATCCTCTATCCTAGGAATAACTAAGGATATTATGTCTTGAGGCCCACAGGTCCTAGATATGGATTACTGAGAGCCATACTACTTGAGCTTGGTCGCGGAGGGTCCATCTTTTCTTCAATGCATCCCATATATCAACAACAACAACATCCATCCCACCGACCTGATCCTGAAGTAGCATTGGGACTTGCTCCATGAGGTAATGAGCCTAGGTATCATGGTATGTATCACTCTGATTTTCAAATAATTTGAATATGTTGCACTAAAATATCCTTTGTTTCATAATGCTTGCTTGGAAATTATGCTCTTTAACTTGTTCATACATCGGGGGGTGAAAAAATGCACTAGTAAGTTAGTTCCCTTAGGGATGAGTTGCCACTAGGTGGGTCTATAAAAGGTCATCATCCATTCCTTCCATACTTACTACTTTTCATCATTTTCCCTCTTGTCTTCCCCTACCTTGGTTTGGGCATTGGGTTTCCCACACTAGTAAGGGTTGTACCTGGCATTGTGGGAAGAAGGGGATAAAGGCCCATAGGGTAAAACTAGCTGGAAAAAGTTAAAATACAAAATGAAACCTTTGAGATGATTCTCACAGGGATTCCCGAGAAAGAAATAAAAGGATTCTCGATAAGAAAAGGGGACCCATAAGATAAAATAAAACTCAAGGTCTAGTTGGTGGATGAGAGGTCTCATCATGAGCCGACCTATTAGGTCCATGGGCATGTAATGGTATGACACTACCATCTATTTGGTCACCAAACCAGGGTAGTGGGTCTTGGTGGAATAGATAAGAGAAAGGGGGTCTCATCACAAGCCATCCTTCTCATTTCCATAAAGTTCTTGTGGGTAACGTTGTCACCACTAGTCACCACGCCAGGACAGTGTCCCCCAGTGATTCTCTTGAAAAGAAAAAGAAATAAGACAAAGAATAAGAGACATTGAATGGGATAGGAAACAATGGCATCCATGAAAAGGTGCAGCTCGCCCTCTATAGAGGCACCCACTGGAAAGACCTACATTTCCCTGTTATCACTGCACCCTAGAGGGGCATGCCGTCATCCCTAAAGTGAAATTAGGGTTTTAGTTGTTGAATTTATGTAAAAACTGGATTCTTGATGTAAATTGGCCATGTCGGCCTTTTATGACCTAAAAGACAATTAAGGGTCATTGGTATTGTATAAATAAGATATAAAAGTCTTGTATTTTTTCATCATTCACACATCACACAAGTGGTGGTTTGAAATCCGACCTTCTTTAAGGTTTATTGGTTGAAATTAGTGGTGCGCACTTCTTGGAGGAGGCATTTATTGGTGTATTTTGGAAATTTTCATGTGGATGATCTTCAAGTAGAGTGATTTGCTTGATTATTCTTGGTGAAGTAAGTGGAAAATATGCATTTCTTTATTGTGAATGAATTCTTATGGTTAATTTTACTTCTTTCATGTCTAATATTATGAAATTGCTTGCTTGAAACCCTAGGGGAAAGACATATGTTGTTATCTTTTTTCCCTACAATCTTCCATGTGATAAAATTTCTTGAAAGGAACCTAAATTGAGGTAGATACTAGAGACCTACCATTGTAGCACTCTAGTAACCCTACTTCCATTCCAAATTGCATATTTTATTACAATTTGTTCAAGGAAAGGAGAAATTGCTAGGGCCTAACCATTCTTACTTCCTATCAATTATCTGTTGGAGGTGGATTTTTTAGGCCTTGGGATACCAACACCTTTATTATCCTCTCCATCCCTTTTACATACCATTATCATTTCTATCTTTACTCTAATATTTTTTGTTTCCATTACTAACTCTATTTACCCTAGAAAGGCACTAGACTACCATCTACAAGTGTTGATTGATCAAAAAAACACTCATACTTTTATCCTTGAAGCCTTTACTAACATTTTCTAACCCAAATTAGACTAAATCCAAAGCTAACTTGGTGTTGTAGCAAAACATTGCTACAGCCATACAAACATACATTGATTTGATACATTTACCTACATAAGTTGCACTAAAACCATTCAAAAATCAATTGTGATAATTGTTAGCCAATATACAAGGTAAGTGCTAACTTTGTATGGTGTTTTCTTGCACTTTTGACCATTAGAACTTGTTGTTGTTGGAAAATATTTCTACAACCACCTAAATGCATCAAATTCTCTTCAAAAGTGACATTAAAAGCTAGCTAAACATTGCCAACTTTGCTTGTGACAATTTATTATCAATTTGCCTAGTCAAAGTCACTTTTCCTTGTCTTTTTTCAAGCAACTTCAAGTCATAAATCTTATGGTTGTTATAAAATATTAATTGTTGTTATAAACTATTCCATTTCTGCAAATTCATATCAGCTAGCTTACTTTGTGAAGTTTTATTGTCTTATGAAGTACTAACAATCATTTGGTACTTGGAAAGTGCCCCGTTTGCCTTGTTGTCTTGTTATGGCCAGGTACACAATATTATCAATTTGCTTCATCCTTTAAGACATAAATAAACCTTTGATTTGAGTGATCTGTGAGAGGGGAAGGATTTCCTTGTGATTACTTGCCTTAGCCTTCTCAAACCCGCCAGGTCACCGGGGAGGTATCACTTGGGGTAGTCTTGACATACTCCTAAATAGAAAGGGATCTCCTATTAAGGTGACAATGATCGGTTATTCCCAATTACACCAATTTTGTATCCATTTGCCTTGGGTAATTTTTGGAAAGTACAAATTGCGTGATAAAATTTTGGCGCCGTTTCTGGGGAACACTGAGTCAATATTCCTCAATGACATTTTTTCGGTAAGCCTTTATCCAAAGCCTTATTTTCACAAAGCTTACTTGGAGACTCCACTGAGGGTGATCCTCTCATCCCTTTGATAGTTTCAAGAAAATTATCCGGCGACTCCAAAAAGCTCATGGGGGTATACCAACCCTCCCAAGTCCTTTAGAAGAAAACCTCCCTGAAACTCTCCTATAGTGAAATCATTGTTTGGAGGCAATATTCCTTTAAACACAATGTCTAACACATGAACTCAGACTGTTAATCCAAACCAAGATAATAGCTAGAAACAATGGTCATATAAGCTTTTCAAACTGTTAGACATGACAAACATACCATAATACCCTAGGAAAATGCCCCCTAGGTATGAGAAATGGTTACCTAAATTCACTAGTAATGATGTAGTCAGTGTTGAGGATCATATGAGAAAATTTTGGGCCTTCTTCCAGATTCATCCCATGAGTGATGATGATGAATATTTATCTATGAAATTGTTCTCTTCTACCCTCCATGATGGCGCTAGACGATGGTACATTGGTCTCCTTGATGCTAGTATTAAAACCATGGATAGTTTGGAGGAAGTATTCCTCAAACGATTGAGTGTTAAGGAAGACCCCAACATGTTGTTGATAAGGATGAATAACATCACAAAAAAATAGAATGAAACTATTAGGGAATTTCATGATAAATTTGAAAGATTAGTGCAAAAGATCCCTCCGAGCGATCATCCTTCAGACAATTTTCTTCTCTTTCTTCACACCAAATACTTTACAGGACAGATGGGATTTCTCCTCAGAGATAAAACCCCTAAAACAATCCAAGATTCCCAAGAGGTAGCTACAAGTATTGAAGAAAATATATCATCATCTAGAGTTGAACCTTTCTCTACCCCAAGAGTCAAAATAGACTCTAAACCTAAGATATTCCATAATACTGAACCTACCTCATATATTAGCGCTATCTTAGCAAAGCTACAATTGACTGTAGATGGAATGGTAAAAACCCAAGAATTAATGATGAATAGGATTGCCAACTTGGAAAGAGATCAACAACAAGATCTTAGGGTTACTTATAGAGGGAAATTCTAGAAAGGAACTCAAGTTTTAAGACTGAAAAATGATCAAGAAATTCCTAATACTTTAGCCCCCACAAACATGGTAGATGAAAACCCTTGGTGCTTAGAGTGTAGAGACTCACATTGGGAGCATGAATGTCCCATAAAAAATGGTGAACATGACCAAGTGAGTGTTATCAATCATACCATTGAGGGTGGTAAATATTTCCTTAATGTCACACTTGAAGAACATCAATAAGGCATAAAGGAAGCATCCAGGAAGGCTAGGATGGAGGTAATGAATAATCTTGATCAAGAGTGGAAAGAAAAATTAAAGAAACAAGAATTCCAAGTGTATACTAGGAAAAAATGAATGAACCAACCTCTCTCTACTGGCCCTATAACTTCACAACCAAGACCTCCACCTATGAACATACTTCTTCCTAAAAATCCTCCCAAAATTGACAAGGTTTATTTGAACTTTGACTTTGAAGGTGCCTTAGAAAAAATGCACGTAACCATTCCACTAAGGGAAGTCATCAAGGTACCATCTGTAAAATAAAGGTTCGAAATTTGTTTCACAGTATCAGATGAGCCAATGGACCCTCATATCATGTTACAAGAAGACCATTTTAGGGTTTAGTATGATGGACACCCACCTTTATTCATGACATTATTCATTAATAAAAAATGTCTTAAAAATTGTATGCTTGATTCAGGGGCAGGTGCTAACATGATGTCTTTGAATATAATCAAGAAACTTGGCCTAAAAGCCACAACCTTATAGGAATGTGTGTGGTTTTAAATACAGGGCCATACCCACTCATGAGGCAGTTGAAAATTTTGAAGTATTCCTTGGTAAATACCCTGTGAGAGTGATCCACATGGATATTGTGGTCGTGGATGTCCCTGATGTATGGGGAATGCTTTTGTCCAGAAATTTTGCTGCAATTTTGGGAGGCACTTTAGAAATGGATATAACTTACATCAATTTGCCTATGAACGATGGGACAATAGAGAACCTCCAAAATGTGCCAATGGCCAGGGTCCATGTGCAAGAAATTGACAATGATGTTGAAACCAACAAAAAACATGAGCCAATCAAGGAAATCCTTCCTTTATTTTCTATAGAGGATTTTCCTTTCGCTTCAGAGGAAGATTTTGATAAAATACAATGGCCAAAGAAGGAAGAATATCAACAAATCCTAGAAAAATACAAGGAAAAATAAGTTGGGACTATCAAGCTATTAAAGAAAGGGGATGATGATATATTGATCAAACCAACCCAATAGGAAGTCTTCACCGCTGAATCCCACCCTCCTTCCTCAAAACAATATACTAGAGTTGTACAAGAGACAACCAAGCTCAATGCAAAGGATTATCAAGAGGGAGATACAGTCTGGATGTGGGATACAAAAAAGGGAGAGCCTACTAATGTTAAAGGGAATGCACAGTTTTGGATTGGACCTTTTAGATTCATAAGGAAGTTAGTTAATGATGCTTACTATCTATCCATGTTAGAAGGAAGAAGACACCCATTATCGGTTAGTGGACACCTCCTCAAACCCCATCAAGGGGAAAATACTTGACTTCACAGATAAGTACAAGTAAGTTAGGTAGGCATTTGCATTCATTGTATATACCATCTGCATATCATGCTAGATTAGTATAGTTTTAGTTTCATTTTAATTTGTATATATATGCTTTCTTACATTTTATTCTATTGTATCATATATGAGTGAGGGGTGATATCACCACCCCAAAAGATTACTAATTCTTTTTGTTGAGATCTAGCATATTATAGGTCATGCCAGATATGTTGAGGTTCTCATGTGCTCTACGGTGAGCACATGTCCCCGAGTTGGAGCCAGATGTTATCACCTATCCTAGGGATAACTAAGGAGATTATGTCTCAAGGCCCACAGGTCCTAGACATGGAGTACCGAGAGCCATACGACTTGAGCTTGGCCCCGGAGGGCCCATATTTTCTTCAATGCATCCCATCTATCAGCAGTAGCATCATTCATCCCACCGACCTGATCCTAAAGTAGCAGTGGGTCTTTCTCCATGAGGTAATGAGCCCGAGTATCATGGTATGTATCACTCTGATTTTCAAATCATTTGAATATGTTGCATTGAAATCTCCTTTGTTTCATAACGTTTGCTTGGAAATTATGCTCTTTAACTTGTAAAAGTAGATGACAAAAGTTAAAATCCAAAATGAAACCTTTGATATGCTTCACCTAAGTATTCTCGAGAAAGAAATAAAAGGCTTCTCAGTACGAAAATGGGACCTGCAAGATAAAATAAAACTCAAGGTCTAGTTGGTGGAGGGGAGGTCTCATCATGAGCCGACCTATTAGGTCCATGGGCATTTAGCAGTATGATACTACCATCTATCTGGTCACCAAACCAGGGTAGTGTCTCTTGGTGGCATAGCCAAGAGAAAGGGGGTCTCATCATGAGCCAACCTTCTCATTTTCGTAAAGTGCTTATGAGTAATGTTGTCACCACTAGTCACCATGCTAGGACAATGTCCCACAAAAAGAAAAAGAAATAAGACAATGAATAAAATGCATTGAATGGGATAGGAAACAATGGMATCCATGACAAGGTGCAACGTGCCCTCTACAGAGGCACCCATAGGCAAGACCTACATTTCTTGTTATCACTGCACCCTTTTCCCAAACATTCCCCTACACCATTTCATACACTTACATGTCCTAGATTGGTATTCACCTAGGAAACACCCCAAACTTGAGTAGGATAGGCTCAATAGGAAATCCTGAGACCCTCTCCAAACTTGGTTTGTTAAACTGCATAATGTCTTTGAGCAATTGTTTGGGTAAATGGGGGTTTGATGCACATGTTTGGGTAATCTGATTATTAGATATGATCGACATTGCTATGATCCCTGCAAATTACGATCCCATGGAGAGAATACTTGTTTTTGTTTCAGGACCATGCTCGATGGACAGGTTCATATGGGGAGATGATTAGCTCAGACCTCCATGGGACTGAAAGCCCAATAGATGGATGTTGTGACCCCAACTAGGGGCAAAGAGACACTGGAGGATGGCACCAGGAAGGAAGAAGTACATTTCCATTGAGACACTCTGGAAGGCCTAGACTCAGGGAGGTCTTGACCTTCCAACATGACATTGGTTGTTGAAGGCCCCTAACATCACCATATTGACCCTTCACGTCATCCAGTTAGGGTTTGGTATGAGGATAGTTTGGTGCTAGTTGTCACATGTTGCAGCATTTGAGGCCTCTGAAGGCATAAATTTTTGCATTTGAGGCATAGCGTTCCATGATGGGGGAATAACGTGACCCTAGAGGGGTATGATGTTATCCCTAAAGTCAAATTAGGGTTTTAATTGTTGAATTTATGTAAAAACTGGATTCTTGATGTAAATTGGCCATGTCGGCCTTTTATGACCTAAAAGACAATTAAAGGTCATTGGTATTGTATAAATAAGAGATAAAACTCTTGTATTTTTTCATCATTCACTCATCACACAAGTGGTGGTCTGAAATTCGGCCTTCTTTAAGGTTTCTTGGCTTAAATGAGTGGTGCACACTTCTTGGAGGAGGCATTTATTGGTGTATTTTTGAAATTTTCATGTGGAGAATCTTCAACTAGGGTGATTTTCTTGATTATTCTTGGTGAAGTAAGTGGAAAATCTGCATTTTTTTATTTTGAATGAATTCTTATGGTTAATTTTTCTTGTTTCATGTCTAAGATTATGAAATTACTTTCTTGAAGCCCTAGGGGAAATACATATGTTGTTATCTTTTTCCCTATAATCTTCCATGTGCTAAAATTTCTTGAAAGGCACCTAACTTGAAGTAGATACTATAGCCCTACCATTGTAGCCCTTCAATAACCCTACTTCCATTCCCAATTGCATATTTTATTACAATCTGTTCAAGGAAAGGAGAAATCGCTAGGGCCTAACCATTGTTACTTCCTAGAAATTATCTCTTGGAGGTGGATTTTTTAGGCCTTGGGATACCACACCTTTATTATCCTCTCCATCCCTTTGACATACCATTATCATTGCTATATTTACTCTAATATTTTTTTCTTCCATTAGTGACTCCATTTACCCTAGAAAGACACTAGACTACTATCTACAAGTGTTGATTGATAAAGAAACAAGAATTCCAAGTGTATACTAGGAAAAAACGAATGAACCAAACTCTCTCTACTGGACCTATAACGTCACAACCAAGACCTCCACCTATGAACATACTTCTTCCTAAAAATCCTCCCAAAACTGACAAGGTTGATTTGAACTTTGACTTTGAAGGTGCCTTAGAAAAAATGCACGTAACCATTCCACTAAGTGAAGTCATCAAGGTACCATCTGTAAAATAAAGGTTCAATTTTTTTTTCACAGTATCAGATGAGCCAATGGATCCTCATATCATGTTACAAGAAGACCATTTTAGGGTTTAGTATGATGGAAACCCACCTTTATTTATGACATTATTGGTTAATAACAAATGTCTTAAAAATTGTATGCTTGATTCAGGAGCAGGTGCTAACATGATGTCTTTGAGGATCATGGAGAAATTGGGCCTAAAGGCCACACAACCTTATAGGAATGTGTGTGGTTTGGAATCTAGGGCCATACCCACTCACGGGGCAGTTGAAAATGTAGAAGTATTCCATGGTAAATACCTTGCAAGAGTGATCCACATGGATATTGTGGTCGTGGATGTCCTTGATGTATGGGGAATGCTTTTGTCCAGGAATTTTGCTGCAATGTTGGGAGGCACTTTAGAAATGGATCTAACTTATATCAATTTGCCTATGAACGATGGTACACTAGAGAACCTCCAAAATGTGCCAATGGCCAGGGTCCATGTGCAAGAAATTGTTGATGATGTTGAAACCATCAAAACACATGAGCCAATCAAGGAAATCCTTCCTTTGTTTTCTCCAGAGGATTTTCCTTTCGCTTCAGAGGAATATTTTGATAAAATAAAATGGCCAAAGAAGGAAGAATATCAACAACTCCTAGACAAATACAAGGAAAAAGAAGTTGGGACTGTCAAGCTATTAAAGAAAGGGGATGATGATATATTGATCAAACCAACCCAATAGAAAGTCTTCACAGCTGAATCCCACCCTCCTTCCTCAAAACAATATACTAGAGTTGTACAAGAGAGAACCAAGTTCAATGGAAAGGATTATCAAGAGGGAGATACAGTCTGGATGTGGGATACAAAAAAGGGAGAGCATACTAATGTTAAAGGGAATGCACAGTTTTGGATTGGACCTTTTAGATTCAGAAGGAAGTTAGTTAATGATGCCTACTATCTATCCATGTTAGAAGGAAGAAGACGTCCATTATCGATTAGTGGACACCTCCTCAAACCCCATCAAGGGGAAAATACTTGACTTCACAGGTAAGTACAGGTAAGTTAGGTAGGCATTTGCATTCATTGTATATACCATCTGCATATCATTCTAGATTAGTATAGTTGTAGTTTCATTTTAATTTGTATATATATGCTTTCTTACATTTTATTCTATTGTACCATATATGAGTGAGGGGTGATATCACCACTCCAAAAGATTACTAATTCTTTTTGTTGAGATCTAGCATATTACAGGTCATGCCAGAGATGTTGAGGTTCTCATGTGCTCTATGGTGAGCACATCTCCCCGAGTTGGAGACAGATGTTATCCCCTATCCTAGGGATAACTAAGGAGATTATGTCTCGAGGCCCATAGTTCCTATACATGGAGTACCGAGATCCATACGACTTGAGCTTGGCTCCGAAGGGCCCATATTTTCTTCAATTCATCCCATCTATCAGCAACAACATCATCCATCCCACCGACCCGATCCTGAAGTAGCACTGGGTCTTTCTCCATGAGGTAATGCGCCCAGGTATCATGGTATGTATCACTCTGATTTTTGAAGCATTTGAATATGTTGCACTGAAATCTCCTTTGTTTCATAACGTTTGCTTGGAAATTATGCTCTTTAACTTGTTCATACCTTGGGGGGTGACAAAATTACCTAGTAAGTTGGTTCCCTTAGGGATGAGTTGCCACTAGGTGGGTCTATGAAAGGTCACCATCCATTCCTTCCATACTTACCACATTTCATCATTGTCCTTCTCGTCTTCCCCTACCTTGGTTCAGGCATTGGGTTTTCTACACTAGTAAGGGTTATACCTTTCCTTGTAGGAAGAAGGGTCTAAAGGCCTAGAGGGTAAGAGTAGCTGAAAAAAGTTAAAATCCAAAATGAAACCTTTGATATGCTTCACCTTGGTATTCTAAAAAAGAAATAAAAGGCTTCTCAGTACGAAAATGGGACCTGTAAGATAAAATAAAACTCAAGGTCTAGTTGGTGGATGGGAGGTCTCATCATGAGCTGACCTATTAGGTCCATGGGCATGTAGCAGTATGACACTACCATCTATCTGGTCACCAAACCAGGGTAGTGTCTCTTGGTGGCATAGCAGAGAGAAAGGGGGTCTCATCATGAGCCAACCTTCTCATTTCTATAAAGTGCTTGTGAGTAACGCTGTCACCACTAGTCACAACGCTAGGACAATGTCCCCCGACTATTCTCTTGAAAAGAAAAAGAAATAAGACAAAGAATAAAATGCATTGAATGGGATAGGAAACAATGGCATCCATGACAAGGTGCAACTTGCCCTCTACAGAGGCACCCACAGGAAAGACCTACATTTCCCTGTTATCACTGCACCATTTTCCCAAACATTCCCCTATACTATTTCATACACTTACATGACCTAGATTGGTATTCACCTGGGAAACACCCCAAACTTGAGTAGGATAGGCCCAATAGGAAATCCTGAGACCCTCTCCAAACCTGGTTTGTTAAACTGCATAATGTCTTTGAGCATTTGTCTGGGTAAATGGGGGTTTGATGCACATGTTTGGGTAATTTGATTATTAGATATGATCGACATTGCTATGATCCCTGAAAATTACGATCCCGTGGAGGGAATACTTGTTTTTGTTTCAGGACCATCCCCGATGGATAGGTTCATATGGGGATATGATTAGCTTGGACCTCCATGGGACTGAAAGCCCAATAGATGGATGTTGTGACCCCAACTAGGGGCAAAGAGACACCAGAGGATGGCACCAGGAAGGAAGAAGTGTGTTTCCATCGAGACAATCTGGAAGGCCTAGAACTAGGGAGGTCTTGACCTTCCACCATGACATTGGCCATTGAAGGCCCCTGACATCATCATATTGACCCTTGACGTCATCCAATTAGGGTTTGATATGAGGATAGTTTGGTGCTAGTTGGCACGTGTTGCAACATTTGAGGCCTCTGAAGGCATAAATTTTTGCATTTGAGGCCTAACGTTCCATGATGGGGGAATAACGTGACCCTAGAGGGGCATGATGTTATCCCTAAAGTGAAATTAGGGTTTTAATTGTTGAATTTATGTAAAAACTGGATTCTTGATGTAAATTGGCCATGTCGGCCTTTTATGACCTAAAAGACAATTAAAGGTCATTGGTATTGTATAAATAAGAGATAAAACTATTTTATTTTTTCATCATTCACTCATTACACAAGTGGTGGTCTGAAATTCGACCTTCTTTAAGGTTTCTTGTCTTAAATGAGTGGTGCACACTTCTTGGAGGAGGCATTTATTGGTGTATTTTTGAAATTTTCATGTGGAGAATCTTCAACTAGGGTGATTTTCTCAATTATTCTTGGCGAAGTAAGTGGAGAATCTGTATTTATTTATTTTGGATGAATTCTTATGGTTATTTTTACTTGTTTCATGTCTAAGATTATGAAATTTCTTTCTTGAAACCCTAGGGGAAAGACATATGTTGTTATTTTTTTCCCTATAATCTTCCATGTGCTAAAATTTCTTGAAAGGCACCTAACTTGAAGTAGATACTATAGCCCTACCATTGTAGCCCTACAATAACCCTACTTCCATTTCCAATTGTATATTTTATTACAATTTGTTCAAGGAAAGGAGAAATTGCTAGGGCCTAACCATTGTTACTTCCTAGCAATTATCTCTTGGAGATGGATTTTTTAGGCCTTGGGATACCAACACCTTTATTATCCTCTCCATCCCTTTGACATACCATTATAATCGCTATCTTTACTCTAATATTTTTTTCTTCCATTAGTGACTCCATTTACCCTAGAAAGACACTAGACTACCACCTACAAGTGTTGATTGATAAAAAAAATACTCATACTTTTATCCTTGAAGCCTTTACTAACATTTTATAACCCTAAATTAAACTAACTCCCAAACTAACTTGTTGTGTAGAAAACATTGCTACAACCATACAAACATACATTTATTTGATACATTTACCTAGATAACTTGCACTAAAACCATTCAAAACTCAATTGTGATATTTGTTAGTCAATCTACTAGGTAAGTGCTAACTTTTTTTGGTGTTTTCTTGCAATTTTGACCATCAGAATTTGATGTTGTTGCAAAAGATTGCTACAACCATCTAACTGCAGGAAATTCTCTACAAAAGTGACATTAAAAGCTAGATAAACATTGCCAACTTTGCTTGTGACACTTTATTATCAATTTGCCTAGTCAAAGTCACTTTTTCTTGTCTTTTTCAAGAAATTTCAAGGCATAAATCTTATGGTTTTTATAAAATATTAATTGTTGTTATAAACTATTGCATTGCTACAAATTCATATAAGCTATCTTAATTTGTGAAGGTTTATTTTATTATGAAGTATTAATAATCATTTGATACTTGGAAAGTGCCATGTTTTCCTTGTTGTATTGTTTTGGGAAGGCACACAATATTATCCATTTTCTTCATCCTTTAAGACATAAAGAAACCTTTGATTTGAGTGATCTATGAGAGTGGAAGGATTTCCTTGTGATTACTTTCCTTAGCCTACTCAAACCCCCCAGATCACTGGGGATGTCTCGCCTGGGGTAGTCTTCACATACTCCTAAATAGAAATGAATCTCCTATTAAGGTGACAGTGATAGGTTATTCCCAGTTATGCCAATTCGGTATCCACTTGCCTTGGGATTTTGGGCAAGTATAAATTGTGTGATAACAAGTCCCATTTTGAGTTTTATCATGACTTGCAACTCCCCTCCTCGAGTCATTCAGGGATATGTTGGAAATTTGGTCCAATGACATAAAATCCAAACCAAGAAGCATAAACAAAATTTGTAACCTCTCACACATCTGTTTGGACAAGGCCCATGCGAACACGCTACCCATAATTTCCTAGCACAATGTTCTTGAAAATCAACCTCTTGTTCAGAAATTGCACAATGCCTTATTGAGAAAAACCCTAGTTCCTAAGATCCTCCATCAAACTTTTTTATGGGAAATGGAATGACAACAGAGGGGCCCCAATAACTAAAACCTGGTGCCTCGAATCTAATGCAACTGATGATTCATCCATCCGAATTCTGATTTGAGTTTTATCATGAGTTGCAACTTTCCTCTTCAATCCATTCAGGACATGTTGGAAATTCGGTTCGGGGGCATAAAATAAAAAAACAAGAAATAGATATAGTTTTGTAAGATCCCCCATGTCTGTTTTTCCAAGGCCCACACGACCACGCTACCAACTATTTCACAACACAATGTTCTTGAAAATCAACCTCTTGTTCAAAAATTGCACTATTCCTCATTGAGAAAAATCCTAGTGTCGGAGATCCTCCAACAAATAGTTTTTTGGGAAACAAAATGACAGTGGAAGGGACTGACTAGTTGAAAATCAATTCCCTGGATCCAATGCATTTGACAGTTTGTCGATCCAAGTCATGGTTTGAGTTTTATCATGAGTTACAACTTGCCTCCTAAAGTAATTCAAGGACATGTTGGAAATATACCTAGACCTAAACCATGACCATGACATAGACCTTGACCTAGACCTAAACCATGACCTAGAAATACACCATTACTATGACCTATACCATGACATAGACCATGACCTAGACCATGACCTAGACCATGGAAAGACAAGGCATAACAAGGAAAGGCATGACAACAAAATGTCTTGTTATAGGTATAGGTCTAGGTATGGCAATGCAATGAAAGAGTAAGAAAGGCAAGCCAAGGAAAGACATGAAAAAGATAATCAAATCTAGACATGGAAACGCAAGACAAGGTCTAGGTATAGGTCTAGGTCTAGTTCTACATACTATATATTGTTATAAAAGTTATTGAGTTGAATATTAGTTTTTATTTATTTTATTTTAAATAAGGCCTTGAAGCTATGTTGTTTTTCATGGAATCCAAAATAAATTATGTATCAATAGTATTATGAGACTACACCATAAGGACATGACATAAACCTATTTAGTGGCATCCCTTTCTATGTAAATCCTATTAATTATGATAATCCATGTTTCACAACTATTCATATACCTTAGATATATGAATAAAGAGAGCTTATGTTATGACATTGAAATTCTCATGCAAGTATTTTTATCTAAGATAGATGGGATAGCAAGTTGTAGAATTACATGCTTAATGAATCCTTTGATTGTAATTTTTACGTAATAAATTTTTTCATTTAGTACAAGTATTATTTTTTTAGGCAAAAAAAAGGTATGATACATGAATGTCATTATTTGTTTATTAAATTAACTTGATAACAAATTCTTTGTAATGATTAAAATATCTATATTTTTACAAACAATTAGTTTTATGAATAACATAATGAAAGTACCTTTTAGATGAATTGTGGTTATCCAAGACATTGTATGGCATGGCATGGAATGGAAAGTAAAGGAAAGGAAAGGTATGACATGACAAGGCAAGGCATGACATGGCATGTCATGGAAAGGAAAGGCATGGCATGGCAAGGAAAGACATGGAAAGGCATGGCATAGCATGGCATGGCATGGCAAGGCAAGGCATGGCTCAGAAGGGAAAGGAAAGGAAAGGGATGGTAAGGCAAGGTAGGGCATGGTATGGCAAGGAAAGGCATAGCATGGAAAGGAAATGAATGGTATGGAAAGGCATGGAATGGAAAGTGAAGGCAATGTGAGGCATGGAAAGGAAAAGTAAGGCATGGAAAGGCATGGCAAGGCAAGGCAAGGCAAGGCATGCCATGAAATGGAAAAGCAAGGCATGACATGGAAAGATAAATCATGGTTTGGAAAGATAAAGCAAGGCATGACAAGGAAAGGAATGGCATGGCATGGTATGTCAGGGCATGGCACAACATAGAAAGGAAAGGCATGGCGTGGCAAGGAAAGGAAATGAAAGGCTTGGAATGACATGGAATGGAAAGGAAAGACATGGCCTAGAAAGGAAAGGCATGACATGGCATGGCAAGGAAAGGCAAGGCAAGGCAAGGAATGGAAAGGAAAGGAAAGGAAAGGAAAGGCATGGCATGGCATGGGAAGGCATGAAAATCCAAGGCATGGCATGGCAAGGTGTTATACATTATTTTTGTCACCCATATGACCGTTAATGATGTAGACCTATTTGTTGTCTTCAGAAGGATCGGTGGCTTGAATTATTGAGAAAAGAAGGGTGAAGAACTTTACCTGAGAGATGAAATCATATTTTCCTTTGTAAAAACCCTAGTAAAGAGGATCGTCACACCTTGTCCAGTTATAGGGGTGTGACGATCCCAGATCATCGCATGTTGCACTATACCTGGCCTGCAATGTTACCGCACTCTGCTCAGTTATAAGGGTGTGACGATTTTCGTATGTGGGAAAATGAGCATATTCTCGATGCTTCTAGAAGGAGAAGATTCTATGGTGAGGCAGTCTCCGATTGTTTTGGATCTTACATTCTTTTCAGATTTAGTGGTATCATCCTAACCTCATCACCTTATCCTCTTAGCTTATAAAAGGAGAGGAGCTCTCATGGAGAAAGTTAGCTTGAGCTTGATTGAGATTGGGAAATTGGCTTGATATTGTTAGCTTGGTTAGAGTGGATTTGAGTTTTACTTTGTCAAGTTAAATTGTGAGTGACTTTCAGATCTATAGTCTCAAAATTCTTAGAGAAGAAGTGTGTGGGAAGAAAGGGACTATTGGGAGGGACCTTACAACATCAAGGCTTCAGTTGTATTCTCCTTTTCACATTTTTAATACAGTAATATATTTCTTTCCCATAAAATTGTTCTTATTTTATTGTATTACTCCTTGATCATATACATAGGTTTTATTGAGTATATGTTGTTGCTTTCACTTCATTGGCTTGTGTCTTTTTACAAGTTCAACATCCCATAAGCCTTGGAATGGAGCGAGGATGACACTAGTGAGGAAAAATGATGTTTAAAAGGTATGTCATTTATCTCTTGTTAGTTAGTATTCTTGATAATTAAAACTTAGGGAAAATTTTATATTTTGTCTTGTTTTGTTTTAGTTTCGGGGTGAAACTAGGGAGATATATTTATGTCTGCACTTACCGATTAGTCCGATAACAAAATTGGCAACCATACTGGGGAGTGAATTGTTTTCCTAGTAGTCTTTCTTCCTTGTTTTTTCTGCTTGTATTCTTCCTGCTGAGTCATTGGGTGATCCATGTTGATTATCTGTTCTTGAAAATTCATTTGGAAATCCTGTCCTCTGTTAATGTTTCTTGCATTTTCAGTCATCGTCGCACCCTGTCTTTTCACATCCTATGACGACTCTTGTAAACCCTTTGTATGCTCAGTGATCATCACACCCTGTCTGTGGGAACCAATGTGACAATGTCACACTGTGTATTTACCCATGCTTGCGATGCTCCATGATCGTCGCATTGTTCCTTTCTACTGCCTGTGTCGATTCCTGTAGAAATTTTTTAGAGTGACAGTCAAATTTTTCTTCTTTACCCAGATTTGTGATTTAGCTTTGGGGTGAATTTTTGAAATTGATTATGGTATTTTTACAATTTGATTGACAGCTTAGAATATTCTTTTAGCCATTCTTTTCTTGGTTTTTTCTTTGTTTGCTTTTGAAAGATTTGGTCTCTTGCTTTGAGTGACTTTCAGTTACAAAGCATTGTTTTTCTTTAGAATTGTTTAGTGAGAGAACACTTCTTTTTCTGAATAATTTGTGTTAAAAGAGAAAATTTGTTTGGGTTGTTTTGTTTTGAAGAAGTTTGATATTTCTTTTAGTGTATCTTTGGAACAAAAAAAAAAAAAATCTTTCTTTGCATTAGATTGGGGGCATCTTTGCATTTGAAGTAGCGAAATTGCACAGTTTTTGGCATTTTTTGGTCTTGAATTCTGAAAACATTGCAGTCTCTTTGGCTCATTTCTTGAAGATATTGATATCGATGAGTGTAATAACATTTTTGGGGCATTGTGCATTTGGGAATCATAAACGTTTTATCCTTCTCATAATATATCTTTCATCGAAGTGAAATATTTGCATTCTCATTTCTTTGCATTGTTTAGAGTCGGTCAAAACATCATTTAGTCCATGCCATTTTCCTCTTGAGTAAACAACATCATTAAAATAAAGTGATTATAAAAATTGATTAGACATTTTTATATTTTCTGGTACCTAGCCTACATTATCTTAGAGTGTAGGGCTTTGGAATAGGTGTGAAAGATAACTTTCCAAAGATGTAAACAAACATATTATCTTGTGATAGGGAGAGTTCAAATCCACTTGCTACATTTTGTCATGGGAAGCCCTTCTCACACAAGGGTCAAACCTGAGGGCGCATTAAGACTGGCAGAGTTACTCATCTTGCTTTGTTGGTCTTAGTGTAGAGATTGCGCATATTATTGGGGTCACTTGAGAACAAAACCCCGTGGGGACCTTCTCGAGTTGATTTCACGCTTAGATACCCTGCCTTTGCGTGTGGATCATACTCTCAACTATTTACCCATGCATCATTGTCGTAATTGGTAACCTTGGTGGCCTATCCCTTTAGGGTCTTTACACAAGGTGACTATGGAGGGGCAAGTCTTCACAGTACCTGGAATCGACGTTGGACAAACTCACTCGGGCTCCTTGGATGGCATACCCACGTTTATGTGTGGGAGTTGCACCAAGGAATAAGTCTGTTAAGCAGGTCATCAACATAAATTTTCCACCCACTCTATCTCAACCCCTTCCTATGTTGTTCCCACGACGTTGGATTTCATCACCAACTAGTGTGTTCATTGTAAGGAGGTTTTCTTTGCTTGTTTGCTTACTAGATTTTTAGTGTGTGTTGTTTGTTTTCCCTAGCAAAATCTAGGTTGGATATTTATTTAATGGCGTCAGTTCCCAGAACGACCAATGAGGGAGCCCATTTTCCAGGGGAACCTTTTGTTTTTCCTTCTTACAAAAACATTGGTCCTCCTCACATTGCTACTTTGAGCCTTCCAGGTCTCACAGTTGGATTACCAGTATGGTTGTTTTCCACTCAGGTAATATGGAATGCAACAAGTGCTTCGGTTGTAATAACTTCCCCCCAAGACCATCAACCTCATGTTGATCCTTCACCTTCTTCACCGGTAAGATCTTCTTCACCTTCTTCACTTGCAAGGTCTTCTTCTGTTTCATCTTCTTTGCCTAGTGAAAGCTCTAAAGATAGTAAATCAGTGGATAAGAAGAAGAAGAAAATGAAGATTAAGAAGAAGAAAAATAAGAAAGGGTCCAAACTTCCAACCACTACCAAACATGTTGGAAAATCACCAGTTATTGATAATTGTGTTGGGAGTGTTGATGATGTCAGCATCACCCAAACAACTTGTAAGCTCAAGTACCCTTGAAGGCTTTGTAAGGGTATCCATATTCTTAAGGATTTCCCTGGTCTATCCAAGGTTATAGAAGCATGGTCTACACACCCTCACCAACCCATGTCTTTAGCCTCTGAACAACATGTTGATGACCTCTCGTCAACTAGTCACGACACAGTTGGGAAGAAAAAACATAAAGTCAAGTTCCCGTGTATCTTATGCAAAGGGAGTCATCTAACTCACCTTTTCCCTCGTATGGATGAAGCATCGAAATTAATGGAAGACATGACTATTTCACAGCCTCAAATTCTAGCTTCTTACCATAAGATTTCTCTCAACCCCACTGTAGTTGATGGAATGATCAATCTGATCCCTTCGACAGTCAGTCAAGTTTATCATGTCGTCAATCTGGTCACATCTTTAGTTGAACCAGTTGACAAATTGGTTGATATGAGCCCATTCTTGATCGAACTCACTCTCCCGATAGAGAGTGAAATCCTAGTGATCGATCCGTTTCCACCTATTGATCCAATTCTCCCTTTGGAAAATGAAACCTAGGTAGTCGATTTGATGTCATTATCAGTCGATCTTACTCTCTTGACCGAGAGTAAAACTAATGTTGCTCACATTTTTCTTGTTGATACAGACTCTACCCTACTAGGGGACATTCCTCCTTCTCCCATGGAACCCCCTACCTGTTGATCCAATTCTCCCTTTAGAGAATGAAACCCAGGCAGTAGATTTGATGTCATTATTAGTCGATCCTACTCTTCCGAACGAGAGTAAAACTGATGTTGCTCACATTTTTCTCATTGATACAATCTCTACCCTGCTAGGGTGCATTCCTCCTTCTCCCATGAAACCCCCTCCAAGTAATGAGGCCATCCTTTTTTATTGGGGTGCGCTAACTGGACCTCGTCTTCCCTCTCACATTTCTTTCAATATTACGGTACATGTTTGTGGTTGAGATGTTCCTCAAATGTTGATAGACGAAGGTGCGTCAATTAGTATTTTGTCCTCTATTGCTTGGAAAGCTTTAGGATATCCTCATTTTGTGTCGGTTACGCATAATCTGTTATCTTTTAAGAGAAAAACCAATCAACCTTTAGGGATCCTTCCTCAGTTTTTTGTAACTTTGGGAAGGAAATCTGTCTTTATTGATGTCATGGTAGTCCAATACCCCTTGGATTTGGATTTACCCCTTGGGTGAGATTATGTCTATGCCATGAAAGTTGTAGTGTCTATTTTTTTTCGTGTGATATTTTTTTCTCAAGATGGAAGAATTGTGACTATTGATCAACTTTCGTTCATTGGCCCTAATTTAACCATCAACTCAGTGACCTCCCTAAACGGTTCGTATATGGAGACAATATCACCCCTACCACAGGTCAATTATGTGGTGTCGTTTCCCATTCCTTCCACTACCGATGAAGATGAATTAGATCTGGTAGTTGACATGGTGATCTCTTTGGTGGGGCTATTGGAGCCTGATCTCCTTACCCCTATCGTGACCTTTGACATGTGTTCCTTCCAAAGCTTTTTTATTCCATCTAGTAAAGATATTTTGGAATCCATGACCGCGTTTTGTCCCTTGACATGGTGTCCTTCCAAAGCATTGTCCTCTTGGAATCCATGATCAAGAAGAGGAGATATGAGTATGGTTTTCTGATTTCAATCTCATTAAAAAATGAAACCATCTTTGAGCATGGTTTTCTGATTTCAAGCTCATTAAAAAATGAAAATATCTTTGAGCATGGTTTTGTGATTTCAAGCTCATTAAAAAATGAAACCATCTTTGAGCATGGTTTTCTAATTTCAAGATCATTAAAAAATGAAACCAGCTTTGAGAATGGTTTTCTGATTTCAAGCTCATTAAAAAATGAAACTAGCTTTGAGCTTGGTTTTCTGATTTCAAGCTTGTTAAAAAATGAAACCAGCTATGAGGATAGTTTTCGCATCTTTGTAACAACCTCATTAAAAAATGAAACATAGCTTACAAGCATAGTTCTTGTTTATGTTTCAATCTCGTTAAAAAATGAAACAAAGGTCCAGGGAAGAAATGTATCTAAACCTGTATTCTATGAAAAATTCACCTTTGAACATGACACCCTTTCACTTGCTTTGTGTCTAGGTTGGAAAATCCTCTTGTCTCTTGATCATACCCCTTTCTAAGATTACAAATCGGTTTGTGATCCTTGTTGTTGAGTCAGTATTTCCAAGACAGTTGTCGTGTCGTCAATATGTTTAAAGAGAAGTTCAACCTGGAAATCCTTCTATTACATCGGCCATTTCTGCAATCCTTAAGCCTTATATTGTGTCGGCCATCCCTGAGTCAGTCTTGAATCAATTGTTACTCTGATCTACCTCAAATCGTTTTACCCGTTTCGTGTCATTGATGGGGGATACATTAAGGCCCTCTTATGACGAGTCTTTTCCTATCAAATTCAACTCATTATCCAGGAATTAGACTTAGAAAATAATTGGTACCTTGGAACTTGCATGCCTCAATGAAAAGTTTCCTCACTTTCGACAGTGGGTTTTCATTATTGACTCCTGATCGGGATATTCCATCTAGTGTTCAACTTCAGCTCATTAATTCACATTCGTTGGATTGTACTAGAGTACCTTGGGGGTCATTGACATTAATGGTGATTTCCCTTGCACTTGTTAAAGGTATACACTAATGACCGGTAATCAAGTGGTTTCTACCATATTTGACTTCATCACATGTATTCGCATGGTTAGATTTGTACTATAGAGTGATGGAGATGAAGACCCTAGATCTTTTCTGACAGATTCAAGTTGCATTGGAGTATATTCAGATTGTATTGTTGCATAGATCCACAATCTATGTCTAGTGGCTATGTTAAAATTTGAGTCTTTAACACATAGATCCATAGTGTATTTTTCGTGGCTATGTTCAGATTTGAGTCATAACGGCATGGATCCACAGTGTATGTTTGGTGGCCATGACCTGTCTTACTTGACATAGATCTTTTCATGTCGACATTTATGCTTTGAGTCATTTGTATTATGAGTATGGGAATGCCTACCTCAGTGATGATATATTATTGTACCATATTTCCTTGTCTGTTGGCAGGTTTTTGACTGATTTTTCCTTGTTCCCTACACACACTCGACAAAATATTTCAGCTATCACTCTGTTCTAACTTCATCCTTTGGGGGTCTCTCTGTTACACATTATTTTTGTCACCCATATGACCATTAATGATATAAACCTATTTGTTGTCTTCAGAAGGATCAGTGGCCTGAATTCATGAGGATAGAAGGGAGAAGAACTTTACCTGAGAGATGAAATTATATTTTCCTTTGTAAAAACCCTATTAAGGAGGATTGTCACACCTTGTCCAGTTATAGGGGTGCGACAATCCTAGATCGTCACATATTGCACTATACCTAGCCTGTGACATCGCTGCACTCTGATCAGTTATAAGGGTGCGATGATTTTTTGTATGTGGGGAAAACAAGCATCTTCTTGATGCTTCTAGAAGGATAATCTTTTATGGTGAGGTGGCCTCCAATTGGTTTGTATATTACTTGTTTTTCTGATTTAGTGGGATCATCCTAACCTCCTCACCTTATCCTCTTTAGCTTATAAAAGGAGTGTAGCTCTCATGGAGAAAGTTAGCTTGAGCTTGATTGAGATTGGGAAATTGGCTTGAGATTGTTAGCTTGGTTAGAGTGGCTTTGAGTTTTTATTTGTCAAGATAGATTGTGAGTGACTTTCAGATCTATTGTCTTAGAATTCTTGGAGAAGAAGTGTGTGACAAGCAAGGAACTTTTGGAAGGGACCTTACAACATCAAGGCTTCGATTGTATTCTCCTTTCAAAATTTTAATACAATAATATATTTCTTTCCCATAAAAGTGTTCTTATTTTATTGTATGACTCCTTGATCACATCCATAGGTTTTGTTGATTATACGGTGTTGCTTTCACTTTGTTGGCTTGTGTCATTTTATAGGTTCAACATCCCATATGCCTTGGAATAGAGTGAGGATGACACTAGTGAGGGAAAATGACGTTTAAAAGGTATTTTATTTATCTATTGTTAGTTAGTATGCTTGATAATTAAAACTTAGGGAACATTTTATATTATGTCTTGTTTTGTTCTAGTTTCGGGGTGAAACTAGGGAGATATGTTTGTGTCCTCACTTACCGATTAGTATGATAACAAAAGTCAAGGAAAGTCATGGCAAGGAATGTCCTAGAAAATAAAGTAAATACAACGTATTTCATGGCATGGAATGGAAAGGAAAGGCATGGCATGGAAAGGCAAGGCAAGGAAAGGCAAGGCATGGAAAGAAAAGGCATGGAATGGAAAGGAAAGGAATGGAATGTCAAGGAAAAAAAAAGTAAGGCATGGCATGGAATGGAAAGGATAAACAATGCAAGGAATGAGATGGAATGGCAAGGAAAGGAAGGAATGACATGGAAAGGAAAGGAAATGGAAGTAATGGGATGGAATGTCAAGGAAAGGAAATGAATGGTATGGAAAGGATAGACAAGACAAGGCAAGGAATGAAAAGGAAAGGCAAGGCATGGCAAGGAAAGGTAATGCAAGGCACGGAATGGAAAGGAAAGACATGGCATGGAAAGTAAAGGAAATTCAAGGCATGGAATGACATGTCATGGCAACGAAAGGCATGGCAAGGAATGGAATGACATGGCAAGGAAAGGCATGGAATGACATGGCATGGAAATCCAAGGCATGTCTTGAAAAGGAAAGGCATGGAAAGAAAAGGCATGGAATGGCATGGAAAGGTAAGGCATGGCATGTTAAGGTAAGGAAAGGAAAGTCAAGGCATGGATTGGAAAGACAAGGCAAGGAAAGGAAAGGCATGGCAAGGCAAGGCATGGAATGGCATGGAAAGGCAAGGCATGGCATGGAAACAAATGTAAATGAAAGGCATGGCATGACATGGAAAGGAAAGGAATGTATTTACAAGGAAAGACATGGCATGGAAAGGCAAGGCATGGCATGACTGTTAAGAACCAAATATCAATATAGCATAGAAAAACCTCAGAATAAGTACTCAACGCCTTGAAAAAGAGAGAAATTCAGATAATAAGCCTCTTCGAGGGGGAAACCTCTTTATGCCTACATAAATGTACAATTACAAGATGATTCAAAATGAAAATGTCTCCTTGGTTTATATAGGATACTAGGAGGTATAATACGACTAATGGAATAAAGCCGGCATAAATAAAATAACATTACTAATGTAATATGCCCCAATTAAGGGGTAATGAGCCACTATTTAGGGCTTAACATGCCCCTCCCCTTGAGACAAGTGTTGTCCACAATGCTTGAGTAAATCTGGATGCTTCTATATAAAAGACTCATCTTCCCAAGTGGAATCTTCAGACGGTAGTTTCCTCCATTTAATGAGATACTCTGAAATGGATCTATTCCTCAGCTAGTGAATTCTTGTGTCAATGATGGCTTCAGGCTCCAATATGAATTTTCCTTCCCCGTCAATTTCTGGCAATATAGTTTGAACTGGGATCTTGTCACCTATAACTTTCTTTAAGCATGAAACATGGAAAACTAGGTGTACTCATGAAGATGCAGGCAACTCCAATTTGTATGCCATAGTACCAATCTTTTGCAACACCTTATAAGGGCCATAGTACTTTGGTGATAATTTATTATCCTTCTTGGCTTGCTTGAGGGACATCTATTTGTATGGTTGTATTCTTAAAAACACCCAATCTCCTACTTCAAAACTTCTTTCACTACGATGTTGATCTGCTTGTTGTTTCATGCGATTTTGTGCCATGGATAGGTTAACCTTTAATATTTGGAGAACTTGTTGTTGATGCTCGATGTGATCTTCCACTTCTTGAACCTTAGATTTTTCTTTTAGAGAAGAAGTGATGGAAGTAGGGTGGTATCCATAGAGTGCCATAAATGGTGTCATTTTTGTTGCAGTGTGAAAGGAAGTGTTATACCACCATTCTACCAAGGGTAACCATTTGAACCATTGTGTTTGTTTATTAGAGACAAAGCAACGAAGGTATCCTTCCAGACATTTGTTCACTATCTCGGTTTGTCCATTAGATTGTGGATGATAGGATGAGCTATGAGCCAATTGAGTACCCAAAGAAGAAAATAATTCTGTCCAAAAATGTCCAATGAAGATGGGATATCTGTCACTTACAATAATCTTTGGGCTGCATTGTAGATTTTGAACTGTCTCCATGAATGCGGTGGAAACTGTATTGGATTTGAAGGGATGAGAGAGTGCACAAAAGTGTATGTACTTGGTCAGTCTATCAACAATAACCATGATGACACTCTTTCCTTCAGACTTCGGTAACCATGTGATGAAATCCATGGAAACCTCCTCCCAACGCTAACTTGGGATGGCTAATGGTTGTAAAAGACCTAGGGTTTTAATTGTTTCCACCTTATTTTTTTGGCAAACCAAACATTCTGCCACAAACCTTTGAACATCAGTTTTAAGGCCATCCCAAAAAAATTCCTTCTTGACCATATGGTAGGTTTCCAAAAATCCCGAGTGCCCTCCTACTGGAGAGGTGTGCAATTCCAACAGTACCTTTTGTTTGAGCTGGGATTTCTTACATAAATATAAGTGATCTTTGTACCATACTGAATTTTTTTTCCATGTAAATGTATCTGATGCACCGGAATCTTGCTGCAACCTTTGAATGAGAGTCCACACTTTTTCATCATTTTTCCATTCATCCCTTGCTTCTATTATCCAATCAGGTTGGATGATCGAGATAGCATAGAGGCCTCAACATCTTCATCCTTTCTTGAGAGTGCATCTGCCACAACATTTTGCTTCCCCTTTTTATAGACGATTTCAAAATCATAACCCAATATCTTGGTTACCCATTTTTGTTGTTCTTCTGAAGATAGTCTTTGTTCCATGAAGTATTTAAGACTATCATGATCTGTTTTGACCTTAAAGTGCCTACCTATTAGGTAAGGACGCCACTTCTTCAATGGATGTAGTATTTCCATCATTTCCTTCTTATAAATGGGTTTGTGTAAGTCCTTTCCCTTGAGTGGTCGACTTTCAAAAGCCAGGGGACTTCCTTCTTGCATTAGGACAACACCAGCTCCATTTCCCGAGGCATCACATTTCACAATAAAGGTTTTTGTGAAGTCTGGAGTGGTCAAGACAGGAGCTTTGCACATCACCTCTTTAAGTTGTTCAAAAGTTTTAGTTTCTTTTGAAGTCCATGAAAATGCATCCTTCTTAGTTAGTGTTGTTAAAGGTGCTACTATTCTTCCATAGTGCCGAACAAACTTGCGGTAGTAACCTGTCAAACCCAAAAATCCTCTAAGATTCTTCAATGTTTTGGGAACTATCCAATCCATCATGGCCTTAATCTTGTTAGGGTCTACCTTGACACCTTCATGAGATACAATATGACCCAAATACTCTACCTCCTTCACTTCAAAAAACATTTTGATGGTTTGGCATATACTTGTTGCTCCTTTAGTAGTTGTAACACCTTGTCAACATGTTGCACATGATCCTCCTAAGACTTTCTATAGATTAGTATATCATTAAAAAATACTAACACAAATTTTCAAAGGAAGGGCTTGAAAATGGAATTCATCAACCCTTGGAATGTGGGAGGTGCATTTGTAAGGCCAAAAGGCATGACCAAAAATTCATAATGGCCTTCATGAGTTCATAATGTTGTTTTTGGGATATCTTCTTCCTTCATTCTAATCTGGTGATACCCTGAACGAAGATCCAACTTTGTGAAATAGATTGCTCCATGTAGTTCATCTAACAATTCATCAATGACGGGAATAGGAAACTTATCTTTAATAGTGATATTTTTGAGCTCTCGATAATCTAGACACATACGCCATGAGCCATCTTTCTTAAATACCATTACCATCGGTGCAGAGTAAGAACTTTGGCTAGGTCTAATAATGTCAGCCTCTAACATTTCTTCCACCATGCGCTCAATTTCACTCTTCTTGGCATAAGGGTATCTGTATGGCCTGATGTTAGGAGGGACACTCCCAGGAATTAGGTGAATATCATGATCATGATTTCGAGTGGGTGGAAGACCTTTGGGAATATCTTCAATTACTTTTGAATGCATATCAATGATCCCTTGGAGATCTATAGGAATAGATGTCTTGGATGTTTGAACATCTAGTGAGCATAGTTGTGAAATAACACCTTGATGCCCCTTTTTCAATAATTTTATCATGCCATTAGAGCTTATCACCTTTCCTGGTTTGCCTGTTATACCTCTTAACCCAATTTCTTTTCCTTCCAATGAAAATTTCATGAAAAGTTCTTGAAAATTAAAAGCCATCGTTCCTAATGATTGTAACCATTGGAATCCTAGTACAACATTAGCACCACCCATGGGTATAGAAATCATTGGACTATTCAATACATATTTCCCCATAGTAAGATTGATCTTATTGCATTTTCATGAGAAATTGATAGTTCTTCCATCTGCAATCATTACTTGAAACTCTGGTGCTGGATATACAAAGCAATTGAGATCTTTGGCTAATTTATGATGAATGAAATTATGAGTACTGCCAGAATCAATTAGGACTATTACCTTTTTATTTTTGATATATCCTTCGATCTTGAGGGTTTGAGGAGTGCTAATTCCAGCCAATAAATTACACAATATCATGGGAGTCAACTCTTCAGACGAAATTGCTTCTACTTTTTCATCTTGAGATGGTTCTTGTTCTTGTTCTTCTTCCTCTTCACAATCTATGTAGAATAATTTCTTCTCACCACACTTATGTCCCTTACTGTACTTGATGTCACAATTAAAGCATAAACATTTTGCTTTTCTTTACTCCAATTGTTGAGGTGTCAACCTTGTAGGTTGAGGTGTTTTAAAAGAAAGAGCATTATTTTGCCTATAGATTTTAGGATTGATCCTTCTAGTAGCCATAGCCATATTTTTACTTTCAACATTTCTTGCCATCCTAAATGCATTCACCAATGATTTGGGTTCCCAAAGGAGAACCTCATGTTGAATTTCATCCTTTAAAGTTCCTATGAATACATCAATCAAGTGCTCATCTGGAATATCTATTACCTTTATATTCAATCTTTGGAAGTTCTCAATGTGCTCTGTAATTGAACCCTTTTGCTTGAGATTTATCAATTGGCTAAAGAAGGTATTTCTCCTTGTATCCTGATAGTGTGCTATCATTTCTTCCGTGAAAATTGTCCAAGTGACGAGTGATTTGCGAGAACAAAGCCATCAATACCATACAAATTGATTGGGTTATAAATATAAAGAAGCAATTCGTACCTTTTGTGTATGTGGCACATTATGTAGATCAAAGAATTGCTCCATTTGAAGTATCCATGTGATTTGGTCCTTGCCATCAAACTTCCTCATATCGATCTTAGGAATGTGGTTGGTCTTCAAACCAAAGTTGGAGTTTCCCCATTCTTGATTCATCTTCCTTGTGTCCTCATCATGAATTTCATGGGACACATTTTCAGTTTTAGGTGTCCTCTCTATTAGGAAATTTTTCATTCCTTCCATGATCTCCCTTTTTAAATCATCCATCTTAGTATCCATTATTGCCTCCAATTTAGCTTCAGTTGAATCCATCATCCTTTGTAATTCATCTTTTGTTCTTTCTTCTTTTGTAATTCATTTATTTCCCTATGTATTTCTTCACCTTCATCAAGAGTCCAAGTAGGAATTTCTAGAGGCGTATTTGGTGTAGAAGTTCCCTTTTTGGGTGGCATGTTGGCCAAGTATCACTTTTGAACCTTGATTTTGAGGTGGTCCTGCTAGACAATCTTTCTTCTGCTGTATCTCCAAAGTTTCGGCCCTTATGGGTATGAAAATTTATTTTTTGTAGTTCTCTGATATTTTTTCTCTGCAATGCCACAGGTCTAATCAAAATTGGATTTTTCAAGTGGAATTTACGGTAACTTCCCCACAACTTGATGATTTTTGGACTTTCCAGGAGATGTCAATTGTATACTGTTCCCCACACAAAATAATTGATATAAAATTCTGAAAATAGTACCCAAAATACTACAAACTGTCCACTATCCAATGAAACCAGTCTCACTCAATTTGAATACTCTACGAAGAAGTTATGATAGTTTTACCTGGAACACCTTCTTGAGACTAGTCAATAGGACTAGTCAGATACCCTATCTTCCACAGGGTGTATCTACAAATGTATGGTGACCCAGAAGCTAAAATTTTTACCACAGGTACCTTACTAATTTCTATGTATATCCTCCAGATTTCAGGGTCTGGAACGTTACAAAAAAGTTTTTATATCGAAAATTCTGCAATGACTCAGTTGAGGATGATTCCAGAACCCTGTCTTACACAGGCTGTATCTCCGCAAGTATAAGGCCTCAGGAGTTGAAATTATAACCCAACGTACCTTGATCCATCTGATAAATATACGTCAATACATTCCTTCTGAAACATTGTAGAAAAAACTTTATAGCAAAAATTCCACGGTGTCTCAGATGTAGCAGCGAAACCCCAAGACCTTGAACTCTGATACCATATGTTAAGAACCAAATATCAATATAGCATAGAAAAAACTTATAATAAGTACTCACCTCCTTGAAAAAGAGAGAAATTCAGATAATAGGCCTCTTCAAGGGGGCAATCTCCTTATTCCTACATAAATGTACAATTACAAGATGATTCAAAATGAAAATGTCTCCTTGGTATATATAGGAGACTAGGAGGTATAATTACAACTAATGGAATAAAGACGACATAAATAAAATAACATTACTAATGTAATATGCCCAATTAAGGGGTAATGAGCCACTATTTAGGGCTTAACAATGACATGGAATGACATGGCATGGCATGGCATGGCAAGGCAAGGAATGGCAAGCCATAGCATGAAAAGGCAATGAATGACATGGAATAGCATGGAATGAAATGGAAAGGAAAGGCATGGTATGGAAAGGAAAGGCATGGAAAGGCATGGCATGGAAAGGCAAGGCATGGCAAGGAAAAATCATTTCATTAGATGGAAATGAAATTTTTGATATAAAGTTAAATCATTTGTCCCTAGAATTTTTTTATTTTATTTATTGTGATGAGAAATGTTCCTTTTTTGTGATTATTGTTTCATTGCAATCCACATTTTGATTTGAATTTTTCCTTGAATAATGTTATGGAAAGATATATATTTATTGTTGTATATATAGGTTAAAATGGGAATCTAAATGGAAAGATATACAGGGATGGATTAGTCTATTTTATATCATAGTTGTGTTCTAGGGATTTGTAAATGTAACAACCTATATTTTGGCCTTCGAAGGTTAAAACTTTGACTTTTACTTATCTTAGTGATTCTTTGCTTAGTATTTGTTGGGTTTAGTTAGAATCACATAAACAATTGATATTTATACATCTAGATCTATTTATGTATTGCGGGATATTATTTTTATTCTTATGTGTTTATGATGATGATAGTTTTGTGATTTGTTTAAGCATGCAAATTGAAATGTGGAACTTTGATATGTGGATACTAGTTAAATTTTATGTTATGGATACTTTGGCATGGAATGCGTGGAGAAAGGAATGGCAGGGCAAGGAAAGGTATGTCATGCAATGGCATGACATGGCATGGCATGGGAAGGGAAGGAAAGGCATGGAATGGAAAGACAAGGCATGGCAAGTCATGGCATGTAATGGCATGTCAAGGAAGGGAATGGTTTGGAAACGCAAGGAAAGGCAAGGCAAGGCATGCTAAGGAAAGGCATGGCATGGAAATGCAAGGAATGACATGGAAAATAATGTCATGGAATGTCCTATCAAGGCATGGAAATTCATGGCATGTCATGACATGGAAAGGAAAGGCATGGAATGGAAAGGCAAGACAAGGAAAGGCATGGAAAGGAAAGGTAAGGCATGACATGGCATGGAATGTCATCGAATGAATAGGAAAGGAAAGGAAAGGAATCACATGGTATGGCATGGAAAGTAAATGCATGGCATGGAAAGTGAATACAATGCAAGGCATGGCATGGCATGGAATGGCAAGTAAAGGCATGGCTTGGCAAGGCAAGGCAAGGAAAGACAAGGCAAGACATGGCATGGTATGTCATGGCATGGAAAGGAAATGAATCGCATTGCAAGTCAATGCATGGAATTGCATGGCATGGTAGGGAAAGACATGGCATGGAAAGGAAAGGCATGGAAATGCATGTTAAGTCAAGGAAAGGCATGTCATGGCATTGCATGGTGAGGTAAGGCATGATAAGGAAAGGCATGCATGCCATGGTGTGGAAAGGAAAGGTATGGAATTGAAAGACAAGGCACAGAAAGGAATGGCATGGCAAGGCAAGGCATGAAAAGGAAAAATCACTTCATTGGATGGAAAGGAAATTTTTGATATAAAGTTAAGCTATATGTCCCTAGAAAAAATGTTTTTTATTTCTTTGGATGATAAATGTTTCTTTTTTTTTATTCTTGTTTCATTGCAATCCACATTTTGATTTAAAGTTTTCCTTGAATAATGTTATGGAAATATATATATTTATTTTTGTATAGGTTAAAATGGGAAGCTACATGGAAAGACACGCAAGGAGGGATTAGTCTATTTTAGATCATAGTTGTGTTATAGGGATTTGTAAATGTAACAACCTATATTTTTTCCTACGAAGGTTAGAACTTTGATTTTTACTTCTCTTAGTGACTCGTTGCTCAATATTTGTTGGGTTTAGTTAGAATCAAATATACATTTGATATGTATACATTTGTATCTATTTATTATTGCGATATTTTATTTTTATTGTTATGTGTTTATGATGATGATAGTTTTGTGATTTGTTTAAACATGCAAATAGAAATGTGGAACTTTGGTATGTGGATACTAGTTCAAAATTATGTTTTGGATACTTTGGCATGGCATGGAAAGGCAAGGCATGTAATTAAAATCCAAGGTATGACAAGGCATGGCAAGGCATGTCTTGGCAAGGAAAGAAAAGGCAATTCATGGAAAGGAAATGCATGGCATGGCAGGGAATGGCATGACATGGAAAGGAAAGGCATGGCATGGCAAAGAAAGGCATGGAAATGCATGGAAAGGCAAGGCATGGCAAGGCAAGGCATGGAAAGGTATGGCATGGCATGGAAAGACAAGACATTACATGGCAAGGCAAGGCAAGGAAAGGCATGGCAAGGGAATTCAAGGCATGGCATGACAAAGGATGACATAGCATGGAATGGAAAGGAAAGACAATGCAAGGCATGGCATGACAAGGCAAAGCATGACATGGAAAAGAATGGCATGGAAAGTGAAGGAAATGCAAGGCATGACATGGAATGACATGGAATCTGAAGACAAGGGAAGGCATGGAATGGAAAGGAAAGGCATGGAATGACATGGAATGGCATGGAATGAAAAGGAAAGGAATGATATTGCTAGGAAAGGAAATGCAAGGCATGAAATGACATGGAATGGAAAGGAAAGGCATGACTTGGAAAATCAAGGCATGACATGGCATGGAATGGAAAGGAAAGGCATGACTTGGAAACTCAAGGCATGACTTGGAAACTCAAGGCATGACATGGTATGGCAAGGAAATGCAAGGCATGAAATGGCATGGCATGGAATGGAAATGAAAGGCAAGGAATGGAATGGAAAGGCAAGGAAATGAAAGGCATGGCATGAAATGGCATGGAAAGGAGAGACATGGCAAGGCAGGGCATGGCATGGCAAGGAAAGGCAAGGAAATTCATGGTATGGAATGACATGACATGGTAAGGCAAGGCATGACAAGGGATGGCATGGAAAGAAAATGTATGCCATGAAATGAAATGGAATGTCATGGAAAGGAAAGGAAAGGAATGGCATGGAAAGGAATGGAATGGAAAGGAAAAGGCACTTAGTTGGATGGAAAGGAAATTTCTAATATAAAGTTAAGTCATATTTCCTTAGAAAACATGTTTTTTATATCTTGGGATCAGAAATGTTCCTTTTTTGTGATTCTTGTTTCATTTCAATCCACATTTTGATTTGAAGTTTTCCTTGCATAATGTCATGGAAAGATATATATTTATTGTTGTATAGGCTAAAAAGGGAAGCTACATGGAAAGACATGCAAGGCAGGATTAGTCTATTTTAGATCATAGTTGTTTTCTAGGGATTTGTAAATGTGACAACTTATATTTTTTCCTTAGAAGGTTAGAAATTTGATTTTTACTTATATGAGTGATCCATTGCTTAGTATGTGTTGGGTTTAGTTAGAATCATATAGACATTTCATATGTATACATCTGGATCTATTTATGTATTGTGGGATATTATTTTTATTGTTATGTGTTTATGACGATGATAGTTTTGTGATTTGTTTAAACATGAAAATTGAAATATGGAACTTTGGTATGTGGATACTAGTTCAAAAATATGTTGTGAATGTGTAATAGATACAAGGCATCATGTGAATAAACACACATTTCTTAATTGAACATTAATATAGATAAGGATTCTCATATGAAATTGGTAATGTATATGCATGGATATAAGCTATGCCATATCCAAATGGATATAGTGTTGAGGTGACCAAGGCATGGCATGGAATGAAAAGGCAAGGCATGGCATGGCATGGCAAGGAAAGCCATGGAATGGAAATATAAGTCAAGGCATGGCATGACATGACAAGGAAAGGCATGGCATGTCAATATAAGGCAAGGCATGGAATGGTATGGAAAGGAAAGAAAATGCAAGGCATGGCATGATCCGGATACAGTAAAACTGGTTTTCTATTCAATAACAAAATAAGCTGAAACTATAAAATGCAGCGGAAACAAGCTTGTTGGAATGGTAGCGGCTTATCTCTGAGAAGAGATGTGACAACAGCGCGCATTCAAAAGAAGAAGGTTACAATGAGGCTCTGAAGGCCTTTTTACAATAAGCAAGAATGCAAAAAACCCTAGACATCCAAAAACCTGACCCTAGGAGATGAAGCACCAAAAGTCATGTTGGCCCCGTTTGGGTAAGCTAGTACATCAACTTCCCGGGGTCGTAACTTTTGCATACGATCTCTGTTTCAGGCATGTGATAGCCCATTGGAAAGGTATCATCGAGGAGATTCATTTTGGGGGCTCAATCATGCCTTTGACTATCATTGAGGAGATCGATACCGAAAAACCTTCATTTAGGCCCTCAAAATGGCCCCAGAAGTAAACCCTACTAAAAATAGTAAATTGACAAAAATGTCAGAAAGTTGTTTTGAGCCAGTTGAAAAAGGTGGGTGGCCACCAATATCCATCTGGATCAATCCTCCCTCCTTAGGAAGCAATGGTCTCCATTTCGTTGAGGTCCCCCATTAGATGAGGAAATTTCTGCTGAATTTGGCCCTGGGTGAGCCACTTGCCTTGGTACAAGAGCTGCCCTGCTTTGACGACTCGATAAAGTTGGATCCTTTGTTGCCGAGTGCCTTTGATCTGTCTTTCCACAATCTAATCATTGGATGCATGTTATATGCAATTGGGGTTGACCTCTGTTGGTGTCAGTTGTTCTGCTACTTCTGAGGTGTCCAATAATGGTGGGAAATAAGGGCAAAGGAGATCCACGTTGAACACTGGGTGCAGGCCAAGGAAAGGAAGAATGTTGAGCTCAAAAGTATTATCACCCATGGCCTTGGTGATAGTGTACGGTCCATAATGTAGTGTTCGAAGCTTTCGATGGGGTCCTATAAGGCGTTCTTTCTGCAAGTGCAACCAAACTTTTTCGCCCACCTGAAACTTATGCGGCACCCAATGTTGATCATGGCATTGTTTGTACTTGTCATTGGACTTTTGTAGGATATGTTGAACCTGTTGGTCGATGTGCTGGATCCACTCAATGAACCGAGTGGCTTTGTCATCTTCAGTTGGAGCAGGAGATGAGTCAACCGAGGTGACCGCAAGGGGAAGTGCAACATCTATGGGACCCAATGGTTGGAATCCCAACCCCACTTGAAAGGGGTTGTGGCTAGTTGAGCTATGCAAGGATCAGTTGTAGCTATGCTAGACATAGGGAAGGCTCTCATCCCATGTGCGAGGGTTCTTTGAATTATACATGCGAAGGATATGCACAATCATTCGATTTACAACCTCAGTTTGGCCATCTGTCTGGGGGTGGAAGGCCATGGATTTGGTGATCTTGGTGTCCAGTAGTGATTAGAGGCTTGACCAGAATGTGCTGAGAAATCGACTATCCTGATCTGATACAATGGTTTGTGGGATTCCAAAATGTACCCAAATTGATTCAAAGAAGAGCTTATCAGTGGCCTCTGCTGTGATGCTCTTCTTGCAGGCAACCAGAATCACCATCTTAGAAAAGTGATCAACAACCACAAAAACACAGTCATTTCCCCGCTTGGTGGATGGGAGGCATGACATGTAGTCCATTGAGATGGATTCCCATGGCCTGTCAGGAGTAGGAAGAGGGGTGTACAGGCCCTGTTTCTTAGTGGTCGGTTTGGAAATAGCGCAGGCAGTGCAAGACCTGATATACTTGCCGACCTTCTGTCAAAGTTTCGGCCAGTAGAAATGTTTTTGTAACATCACCACTGTATTTTCAACGTCGAAGTGTCCTGCCACCTGACTGTAGTGGGATTCCTAGATCATCTTTGCTCGCTCACTTGATGGAACACAGATATGGCCCAGACGACACAACAACCCATCCTGAAGATGGAAATTATCGACAACTGCATTTGCACCCAACATTTGGTAGGTGGTGGCGAAGTCAGGGCCTGCTTCATAGAGTTGGGGCCATCCAGATGTCTCATGGCCACAAGAGTTTAGCACCATGGTGAGTGTCGCGACTGGCGGTCTACTGAGGCAATCAACGACGTGATTGGTGCTTCCTGTTTTATACTTGATGTTGAGGTGGAATTGTTGCAAGTATGTGGACCACTTTTGATGGCGGTCATTCTACAGTTTTCCCTATGTCTTCATGAACTGCAGTGGCTTATGATCGGTGTGGATGACTGTCTCCTTCCCAAGAATGTAATGTCTCCACTGGCGGCATGCTTGCACAATGGAGTACATTTCTTTGTCGTAAGTAGGGTACTTATGGACAGTATCAGACAGTGTCTCACTATGATAGGCCACGGGGTGGTCGTGTTGAGTGAGAACAACGCCCACAGCATAGTTTGAAGCATCTGTCTCGATCTCAAAGGGATGCTACAGGTCCGATAGTGAAAGTACTGGGGTTGAGCACAAGCGCTGCTTCAAATAATTGAACGCTTGTTGTTGGGACCGGCCCCATGCAAATTTCACCTTACCACCACCCCTGTTTATTTGGCTGAGGGCCCATGCAATATGGGAGAAACCCAACACGAACCTGTGGTAGAAATTAGCAAGTCCAAAGAAGCTCCGAAGCTCAGTGAGTGTTTTTGGGGCTGGCCAGTCACGGATGACTTGGATCTAGGTTGGATCCACATGTACGCCATGCTGATCAATGATGTAGCCCAGGTAATGGACCCTGTCCATGCTGAAGGAGAATTTTTCCAGGTTGGCGTATAGCTTGTGCTGCCGCAGGGTGTGCAGAACCTGCTGAATATGCTGCAAGTGTTCGACCCAAGTCTTGCTGTAAATTAGAATGTCATCCAGATACACCACTACAGAATTATTGGTGAATGGTCACAGGATATCATCCATCATCCTCATGAAAGTGGCTGGAGCATTTGTCAAACCAAAAGGCATGACCAACCATTCAAAAAGTCCTTCCTTTGACTTGAAGGCGGTCTTCCATACATCTGTCTGTTCTATCGGGACCTGGTGGTAGCCAGACTTCAGATCAATTTTACTGAAGTATTTGGCCCCCGTGAGTTGATCAAGGAGGTCATTGATTCGGGGAATCGGGTACCGGTTTCAGTGATTTTATTCAGAGCCCGGTAATCAATACAGAGTCGCCAAGTTCCATCTTTCTTTTGTACCAGCACGATTGGGCTCCCGCAAGGTGATGAGCTGGGGTGGATGTGCCCCTTGTGGAGCAGTTCTTGGATTTGTCACTTGATTTCCTCATTCTCTAACAAAGAGCGACGATAGACTAGCCATTGGGCAATGGTGCGCTGGGGGTCAGATCGATGGTGTGCTTGTCCTGACAGTGCAGAGGTACCCCTGTAGGTGAGGAGAAGATATCCGAGTATTCTTCCACGACCTTATCTACTTGCTTTTGCTGTTCGGAGAGGTCGACCGCAGGGACCCTGGATGTGGCTGCGATCTTTCTCTTATTCTAAGAGTGAATCACGAAGAAGAAAAAATTCCCCATCTGTGAGATGACCTTCCTTCATTGCTTAGCAGAGATCAAGGAAATAGCACTAGGTGGGACTGCCTCAGGTATCCTGTACAATTTCCTGTTCAAAGTAATAATAACACTACGAGGCCTAGACTCATATACAACATGACGTTTCCATAAATAAGGTTGGCCCAAAAGAACATCACAAACTTCGAGAGGAGCTACATCACACAATACCTCATTTTTGAAGGGCTTGATTCCATATGATAGTCGGCACTATTGGCTGACACGAAGATCGCTTCCTTGGCAAAGACATCCAATGGTGTATGGTTGTGGGTGCGGCGTTGTTGGCAGGGCCAACTTCTTGATGACCTCTGGTGAGATGAGGTTCATCTGGCTACCGCTATCAACGATGAAGTGTAGTGAGGTGCCTTTTACCCACATCTGTGAATGGAAGAGGCACTCTCCTTCTTCTGGCTCATCTGGTTCACCAGACTGGAGCTTGGTGGTAGCAACGGTGGCACTGGGTTCCACATCAATGATCCATCTTCCCCTTTCTGGTTTTGTCTTAGAGTCAGAATCTGCATCTGATTCAGAGGATTTCACTTCGACCACCAACGACTGCTTTGAGCGGCAGTCAGCAGTGTTATGCCAAGGGCTCTTATGAAAGTCGTACCACTTCCCAGTATCTTTCTTTATCTTTCCAGTGTCCTTATTTTCTTGCGGCTTGTACTGGTTGTCTTGATACTGTCCATATTTGCTTTGTCCTTTGTTTGGTGGGTTGGGGCTGCTCTTCCCTGGCTTTTGTTGCGAGGGGTTCCCAGGCCCAAATTGTCGCATCTTTTGTTTGAGCTTTTTCTCGATTTTGACAGCATATCGGTAGGCAGCGCCCAAGGATGAGATGTCCAGAAATTCCATTTCAGTATAGATGTATCTATGCAGAGCACTACGATACTTGAGCACTAGATGTCACTCTGAATCTTTGATACCCAACTTGGTGCACAAGGTATGGAAGATATTTGTGAAATATGGCACTGCTTGGTCTCTTTCTTGCCACAGTGTGGTCCATTTGGTATACAGGTCGTCATAACTTCTGACAGGGTAGCATTATTCCTTAATAGCATCCCTGAAGGATTTTCAGGTGGTCGTGACTAAAAATAATGAGATTTCCTCTGTTTCCTTTTGCTCACAGAAAGTTTCCCACCAATCTTTGACATGGGGAACGGCTTTGAGGAGCACAAAAGTAATCTTTTCCCTATTCGAAAATTTATGAACAGAAAAATACCCTTCTAGTAGATTCAACCACTTGTCTACAACATCTACGTCTATCTGACCTTCAAATATAGGAATATCAAAATTTATTTGTACCTTGAAGGGGGCGGCGCCTCTGTTCGAAGAAGATGCGTCGCCTGTTGGTAGTCGCCAAAGGATTTGCGTGAAACTATCCATCATCTCGTTCCTCTGTTGCGTGAGGGCTTCCTCAATCAACAGTTTGAAAGGATCTCCTATCCCATCATATTTATTTTCTCCTGCCATGGGATGTCACTTGGGCGTGCGAGAGCTTCTATCCTCAAGAGAAACAAGCTCGAGACCCAACTCTTTGTACTCCGACCTCGTTGGGGACATGCATTAAGACAACAAGGAGCAGACCGCTCTGATACCACTGATCCAGATTTTATGAGTAGAATGAAATGAATATAGATTATTAACAGGTTATTAACACAAAATAACAGAGATAAAGTAAAACGGGTTTTCTATTCAATAACGAAATAAGCTGAAACTGTAAAATGCAGCGGAAACAAGCTTGCTGGAATGGTGGCGGATTATCTCTGAGAAGAGATGTGACGACAACGCACATTCGCAAGAAGAAGGTTACAATGATGCTCTGAAGGAATTTTTACAATAAGAAAGAATTTCAAAAACCCTAGACATCCAAAAACCTAACCCTAGGAGATGAAGCGCCAAAAGTCATGTTGGCCCCGTTTGGGTAAGCTAGTACATCAACTTCTCGGGGTCGTAACTTTTGCATACGATCTCCGTTTTAGGCGTGTGATAGCCCGTTGGAAAGGTATCGTAAAGGAGGTTAATTTTGGGGGATCAATCATTCCTTTGGCCATCATTGAGGATCTCGATATCGAAAAACTTTCATTTAGGCCCTCAAAATGGCCCCGGAAGTAAAAACTGCTAAAAATAGTAAATTTCCAAAAATGTCAGAAAGTTATTTTGAGCCAGTTGGAAAAGGTGGGTGGCCACCGATATCCATATGGATCATGGAATGACATGGTACACCATGACAATGCAAGGCAAGTAAAGGCATGGAATGGCAAGATATGACATGGAAAGGAAAGGAATGACAAGGCATGGCTTGGCACATAAAGACATGCATTGGAATGACATAGCATGGCATGTCATAGCATGGCATGACAAGTGAAGGAAAGACAAGGCATGGCACGACAAGGAAAGGCATGGCATGGCATGGAAAATCATGGCATGGAAAGTCAAGGAAAGACATGGTATATCATGGTATGGTAAAGAAAGGCAAGGTTAGATAAGGAAAGGAAATGCAAGGTAAGGGAACACAAAGAAAGGAAAAGGAAAGGCAAGGATAGGCAAACAAAGAAAGAAAAGGCAAGGCAAGGCTAGGAAAGCAAGGAAAGCAAAGGTAAGGAAAGGAAAGCCTAGGAATTGATCACATACTTTGTTGTGGACACCCCATCCACTTGGCATATTTCACATTCATCCATGGAGTTGGCTACCTTGCAATTCACACATGTGGAGTGGTTGCAAGCATGCACATTCTTGGAGGGAACATTCCATGTGGACACTTGGCATTTGAAATGGCTTGATGGATATTTTTGGTGGTGTGTTCCCTTCATGAGCATTATTAGGTGTATACTACTAGTATTTTTGGATGAGGGTGAATTTCTTTGGAGAGGATAATGTCCACATGTTGTAACATGGTCAACCATGGATTGAGGAGAGATCTAACTAATTCATTATTAAAATATTTATTTGACTTGTCATGGAGTTAGTTAGCAAATAATAATATTTTATTGTACAAGAGAAGAGATTCACTCTATAAAGAATAATTCTCTCTCTCCATTGTAAAGGGTGGAGAATTTGGGAATTTAGGATCTCTCCTCTTGGGCTACATTGTAGAGCATTTTGGAAAGATTAATGGAGAATTTGAGGTATATTTTCATTTGATGTGAGGTGTCGAGCGAATTATATGATAGTAATTGCGACATAAATTATCAATCCGGAGTCGTAATCTTATGAGATGTACGCAAAGTATATGCAAGGTAAGAGGATTTCGAATCTATGCTAATGATTGAAAAGAAACATGTTCAACTACTGTCGTTGAATCTAAATCTAAGAAAGAACAAAATATGCAACTAATCTATGAAAGGAAACTATCCTAATGTTACATAAACTTGAGACTAAAATTAAATCTACGAAATCAAATGAGACATAATCTAACTATGAAAGCAAAAACTTAATCTAACTATGAAAGCATGAAATCTAGAATTAATCTATGAAAACATGAAAGTGCGTAAATTAAATCTAATGAAAGCATTTTAAAAACATCTACAACAACACACGACAAAAAGGTAAACAACAAACCACTATGAGAAAGTAAAATATTGCATTAAAACAATCCAATACATGACAAATAATGAAAATCACTATCTCAAAACTACAAGACTATGAACCAAAGCTCAATCACTCTATTCTTCTATTCTCTATTTTAGAGAGAGGCCTCCTCCCAAATGAGGAGAGAACCCACTTATTTATACATGAATAAAGATAACAAACTCATAATTACAGATCCACTTTTCTCTCAACCTATCCCTTCAAATCCTCCACAAATATCTTAGATAAGATATTCTATCCATGATCTTCTCCTTGAAGTCAGCTTGAATGATTATCTCTAAATCAAAGCTTGAAGATGAAATTCGAATTTGAAGCTAGGTGGTGATTTTTGACCTTGTGAAAATTTTCAAATATGCCTGTAGTCATCATAAAACTCATCCAACTTTGAGATATAATGAAAATATGTTAATTTTCTAGTATTTAATCACAAATTCTCTTAAAAATACTTGAAAATAAGTAATTTGGAAAATGGAGATATAAACCCATATGTATTATGAAAGTGGTGGAGATTAATAGTTTTATGGAAGGATAAGATAAGAATGAGGTGATAAATGGTGTATGATCAAGGAATAAAAGGTGTATTTATGCGGTCCAACATGAGGCTTTATTGTGCACTCATATTTTATGTGTTTATTTTGTATTAATAAACCCTTGTAACATGTTGTGATTGTAATTATAATGAACCATGCTTCATTTTGGATAGATTAATGTGAGGTTTCAAATATCTTATTTCTATTATGATTATGTTAGCCTACATGATTGTTATTATTGGTTCCTAGAGTCTTAAATCGGATGGGGCTTTAGGCTTTTGTCAAATTTAGGCAATGCGAACCATTATTTGCTTATGGATTTAACACTTAGCAATATTTTCCACCATAAGAGTTTCTTTAATGTGTAACACAAGTATTTCTTATCACTTTAGAAAAAATCATACATTCAGACGCATAAAATTTATACACTTTAAAATTCATACATTCATCAACATAAAATGAAGAAACACTGAGATTCTTAAAAAAAACGTGCTATGAAATTGTTGGGTATGTGTTATATTCTTTGCATGTGTGTGTGTGGGTGCATTAGATATGACAATTGCGTCTGACGATCCCTCTAGTAGTGGTATTTGTGTCGTGTGCAGTGGGCACTTTCCTATATGCCCCCCCCCCCTGGTTACGCACAGTGTTCGGGGCAGCCCCTCGAAATTTATTTTTGGGCAGTTTTTGCTATTTTTAGCGAATTTTGCTATTTTAAGTGGTTTTGTAAATTAATCCCGGATTAAGGGATTAGGGTTTTGGTATCTAGGGAATACCTAAAAACATTGTATATATTGTATGGTGAATGGTGAAATTTGATATAATGAATATAAGAAAGGTTTTCCCGGTTGAGGGTTTCCGGTATAAAATATTTGTGTACTCTGTGTATGAGCCATTGATTAAATTTTGTTTTTTCTTAAGAATCTATATGCATTTCTTTACTTTACAGGTTTAAAACTTACATGTGGTATTAGAGATCGTTTTCGGCTTCAGAGGAACGCCTTTGTTGTTGAGGGTTTGGCTCGGTCTTGATAGATCAAGTTTATCTTGGGTCTTTGATAAACCTGGGTTTAGTGGGAGCCTTTGCAGTGGTGATTTGAGTGCAGAAAGAGGAATGGCGAGTTCTTCTAGAATCAAGATAGAGAAGTTCAACGGTAAAAAAATTGAGCTATGGAAGCTGAATATGGAGGACCTTCTTGTAGACAAAGAACAATGGATCGCTATGGATCCTAGTACATAGCCTACTGGTACGCAACCTAATGGTACGTAGCCTACTAGCACACGGACGACTGGTACACAACCTACTAGTGCTAAACTACTAGTACACCACCTACTAGTATGTCGAAGGAAGATTGGGAGAAGTTAGACAGAAGAGAAAGGAGTACTATTCGACTCTACCTGGCAGATTTGATGTTGTTGAATGTCTCAGAAGAATCTACGGCCAAGGAACTATGGGATAAGTTGGGGAATTTGTATCAATCAAAGTCCCTAGTAAACAAGTTGTTTCTTCGAAAGAAGCTGTATCATTTTAGGATGGAAGATGGAGTTTCTGTGACAAAACATCTAAATGCCTTTAATACTCTGGTAAGTCAACTTGGATCTGTTAATATTACGATTGCAGAAGAATATAAGTGTATTACTTTGTTATGTTCTTTTCCAGACTCTTGGGATAATCTGGTTGTAGCAATAGGTAGTAACACTAAATCTACATTGAAGTATGAGGATGTAGTTGCATCCTTGTTATCTGAAAAGATGAGGCGAAAAAGCATGGATGGTCACAACACAGATGCTTTATTTGTAAGAGGGTGTACCCAAGACAGGAACCCTGGTAAGCCTTCAGGGTGGAGATATAAATCTACAGGTAGATTTAACTCTCCAGGAAACCTTTGAGGAAATGTCAGAAGTGTGGTAAAACAAGGCATTATAAGAAATATTGCAAGTCTAAGAAGGTTTAAAAACCAAAGGGATCTGATAGTACCTCTTCCACAGAGGTGAAAACCTCCACTGAAGAAGGAGGTGATGTTTACCTGGCATCTACAAGTACACATGCAAACCGTGATGTATGGTTAATCGAATCAGGTGCATCATACCATATGAATCCTCACAGGGAGTGATTCTCTGAATATGAAAAATATGATGGTGGTGATGTATTTTTCAGAGATGACTCGACAAAAAAAATCATGGGATGTGAAAGGGTTAAGTTGTTTCTAAAAGATGGAAGGATTAGAACTATCCCTAGGGTTATGCACATTCCAAAACTTGCTAGGAGCCTAATATCTATAAGCAAGTTGGATGATGTAGGAGTGGATACTATATTTGGAAAGAAAACTTGCAAGATGGTACGAGGAGAAATGGTGTTGATGAGGGGAGTTAGGTGTGGAACTCTATACAAGTTGTTGGGAAGCACTTATACTAATGGGTGTAACAGTTTTCTTGTCCCTAAGAAGAGAAATGAAGGAGACAAGACCAATACTGTCCCAGAAAAGAAGACCTTGTTGTGGCATCAAAGACTGGGGAATATTGGAGAAAAGGGCCTTCAAACACTACACAGTAAAGGTATGGTTAAAGGTATGTCTAATTGCACTCTGGATTTTGATTTTTGTGAACATTGCATATATGGTAAACAAAATTGAGTAAGATTCCCATCTGGTGCTATAAGAGCAAAATGCATCTTAGAGTTGATACACAGTGATGTGTTTGGACCTGTTCCTGTTCCTATTCCATCCCTAGGTAAATCTATGTATTATGTTTCATTCATAGATGATTTTTCAAGGAACACGTGGATTTATTTTCTTAGAAAGAAATCTGAGGTATTTGATAAATTTAAAGATTTTAAGGCTCTGGTAGAAAATCATACATAGAATAAAATAAAGGTATTGAGAACAGATAATGCTGGAGAATTCTGCGGAAATGAATTCGAAGAATTCTGTAAGAAGTGTGGCATAGCAAGGTAGAATAATACTCCATACACTCCTCAGCAGAATGGATTTGCAGAAAGGATGAACAAGACATTGATGGAAAAATCAAGGAGCATGCTTAGTGGTGCTGGGTTAGGACAAGAATTCTGGGCAAAGGCAGTGGGTACAACATGTTACCTGGTCAATCGATCACCTTCATCAGCGTTGGATGATAAAAATCCACACGAGGTATGGTATGGAAATAAACCCTCTCTTCAACATCTTAGAGTGTTTGGTTGTGATGCTTATGTACATGTTCCAAAGGAAAATAGAAGTAAGATGGATAAAAAGGTTGAAAAGTGTATCTTTATTGGTTATAAATATGGTGTGAAAGGTTATAATATTTGGAACCCAGAAACCAAGAAAACTGTTTACAGTCAAGATGTTGTTTTCAGAGAGGTAAAAGATGTGTCCAAATAGGTATTCCTACCAACACAATATGAACCTAAGAAAATAGAGCTTGAGTTGGATGATGCAAAATATGAATCATTTGAAGAAGAGGAAGCATAAGAAGAAGAAGAAGAAGAACCTCATACCCCAATATTGAGGAGATCAGTGAGAGATAGAAGGCAACCAGAAAGGTATAGTCCACCTGATTTCTGTTCCAATTTTGTTTTATCTATTACTGATGATGATCCCAGAACTGTCAGGGAAGAAGTGAATTCAGAGGATAGTAAACTCTGGAAGAAGGCCATGGTTGAAGAAATGGATGCCTTGGATAAGAATGAGGCATGGAATATAGTTTAGTTTCCAGCTGGAAGATAATCAGTTGGTAGCAAATGGTTGTTCAAGAAGAAGTTTAATGCACAAGGTAAAGTGGATAAATACAAAACTCGGTTAGTAGAAAAAGGTTATTCCCAAGTAGAGGAAATTGACTTTGGTGAGATTTTTTCTCCTGTTGCTAAGTTAACTTCTATTATATTTATTTTATCTATTGTTGATGCTTTTTATCTTGAAGTGGAACAAATGGATGTGAAGACAACATTCCTACATGGGGATCTGGAAGAAGAAATCTACATGAAGTAGCCAGAAGGCTTTGTAGTCAAGGGAAAGAAAGAGTTGGTCAGTAATATAAAGAAGTCACTATATGGTCTGAAGTAATCACCTAGGATGTGGTACCAAAAGTTTGACACATACATACTTGGATTAGGATTTGTAAGAAGCAGGGTTGATCATTGTGTATATTCCAAGAAGGTTGGTAATCACTACATTTATGTAGTGTTGTATGTTGATGACATGTTGTTGGTAGGAAATAACATGGATATTATCAAGGAGGTGAAATCGAAGCTATCCTCCAAATTTGACATGAAGGATCTCGGTGTTGCTAACTTCATTCTAGGAATGGAGATTAAAAGAGATCATGTAAAAAAGAAACTCCGATTGAATCAGAGAAAATATGTTGAGACGATATTGCAGAGGTTTAATATGCATGGAAGTAAACCGGTCAAGGTTCCTATTCCTATAGGTGTAAAGTTATCTGCAGATCAGTGTCCCAAGACATGGGAAGAAGAAGACGACATGTCCCATGTTCCATATGCCACTACAGTTGGCAGTTTGATGTATGCAGTGGTCTGTACTAGACTGGACATTGCACATGTAGTGGGAGTTTTGAGAAGGTATATGTCAAAACCAGGGAAGGAGCATTGGACAGCAGTAAAGAGGGTCTTCAAGTATCTTCATGGCACTACCAGTTATGGATTGTGCTACCAAGGAAGACCAGGATTGGACAGAGTGTTGGACATACATGGATTTGTTGATGCAGACTAGGCTCGAAATCTGGATCACAGAAGATCTACAAGTGGGTATGTGTTTAACCTATTTGGAGGAGAAATCAGTTGGATGAGCAAAAGACAGGTTGTAGTGGCACTCTCAACTACAGAAGTTGAATACATGGTAGCCACTCATGCAAGAAAGGAAGTAGTATGGTTACACAGATTGTGTTTAGGTATTGGGTTGGTACAACAAGCAATGAGATTAGATTGTGACAATCAGAGTCCAATCTTCCTGGAAAATAACCCAGCTTATCATTCGAAGATAAATCATATTGATGTTCAGTATCACTTTGTGAGAGACATGGTTGAGGAAAAGAAGGTGTTGTTGGAAAAGGTTGACACTTTGAAGAATGTTGTAGATTCATTGACAAAGTCTGTGAGCACAGAAAAGTTCTCCTTGTGTAGAGTAACAATGGGCATTTCTGCACTGAATTATTGACTATATAATCATCTAGACCCCTGGATGCAAAGAAAACAACAAGTGGGAGAATGTTGGGTATGTGTTATATTCTTTGCATGTGTGTGTGTGGGCGCGTCATATATGACAACTGCGTCTGACGATCCCTCTAGTAGTGGTCTCTGTGTCGTGTGCACCAGGCACTTTCCTAGGGGGTTCCAAGGGGGGGGGAGGTATCCCCTCCCCTGGTTACGTGCAACATTCAGGGTAGCACCCCCAAAAAAAAATTTGGATGGTTTTTTCTATTTTTAGCGGTTTTGTAAATTAATCCTTAATTAAGGGATTAGGGTTTTGGTATCTACGGAATACATAAAAACATTCTATATATTATATGGTGAATGGTGAAATTCGATATAATGCATATAAGAAAGTTTTTCCTGGTTGAGGGTTTCCGGTATAAAATCTCTGTGTACTCTGTGTATGAGCCATTGATTAAATTCTTTTTTGCTTAAGAATCTATATGCATTGCTTTACTTCACAGGTTTAAAAATTACAGAAATGTATATATATGTGTATTCAACAATGTCTAAATTGTACATTTTTTACAAAATGGCAAGACGTGCCCAATATACAAAATGACAGAAAATTCCCTAACATAAAAAAGTATCCATATGGTGGCCTCGATACAAAATCGCAATAATTAGTCAATCGTTGACCACTTCCACCCTCAGGAGAATCCTGGAAATACATATTACTTCTCTTACTTGAAGAAACACATCGAGTGTATTTGGGCCTGGGCGTGCTTCGTCACTTCAGAGACTGCACAAAGAAAAAACATTGTTATAAGTTTTTTTCCATAATGAATTAAAAGACTTACAAAATGATACTTTGTAATTTAACATAAGACAACTCACCACATATGGGACTCACAATCATGAGGGTGTTACCTTCCTCTACAATCCTAATCGCTCAACGATGCCACCTTGCATCAATTACAAGGATCAAATCATAAAAATTAAACAAATATGCACAAAATCGAATTCATGATACATAAAATATTATCATCAACACATTTTCTCACCGTGAAGATCTCGGGCCTCGATGGAGAGTTGTTGTCAGGTGGAGCACTTGGTTGTACAACCTACAACTAGGAAACCTTAACTATGGCAGCCTCAGTGGATGGTGTTGATGGAAATGGTGGCTTATGGATGCATCCACTATGGATGGATGCGATGGAAGAGGTGGTGTATATGGGTGGCTTGTGGGTGCATCCACTAAGGATGCACTGAATAAGAAAGATGTTGGGGGTGGGCGGAAATTGACCCCCACCAGATGTACAAGTGATGAAAACTCCCTTGGCCTAGAGTAAGGTAACCCATGAGTAGAGGACATGTTCCTAGGGAGTGGACTAGTACTATAACTAGCGAATAAGTCAACAAACTACATACATATTAATAATATTGAACTATTAGTACCAAATAGTAAAATTCAACAACATAAATACAATAAATTTTATATTTAAATGATATTTCACTCTACACATTATACATGTGATGTAGGTGAATTTTCCATCCCATATGGACATTCCTTGACATCGTTTAGTCCCACAACTTGTAGAAACACAAGGTCATTAAAAATTAGAGGATTTCATAACATAAAGAAATGACCATGGTGAATTTATCAAATGTGACACATACCTATGTATGGGGTATGACAAATGAGAAGGATACCTCTACTGCTACAACAATGGTGGAGACATGCATTGATGCATCCATGGGCATAGAGGGTCTCCTACACGGACATAACAACTGCAAAACAATATAACAATATAACGATATAAATACACAAAATACCATATAAATATATAGTGATGAAGAACATAGAGATGGTTTAGATACTAACCTCCTACATGAAGATCTATTGTCGACTGGACTCCACAAGTCCATAGTAGGTCTGCCCACAACTCGAGCATCCATGAGGTTCACATGGAAAAATGTTATGTCCATGTTCCCTCTCCTCACTCCACTTTTTTTCATGGGGTGAAGCTTCAACCCCTCTATCAATTTCACAGGAAGACACGTCCTGTCGAGATAGTGCAAAAAAGATACTATGTTTCACTAAGCCATGAGTCAATGACAATATAACTAACTGTACTTGCTGCAAGCTCTCTGCAACAGGAGGATGATGGGAATGGGGGTCAAAAATTTATCTGGGGAGATGGGGACCTAACATGGGATCGTGCCTAACATTCTCTCAGTCCTGTGCGGACCCTCGACCCACCCCATGGAATTAATCAACATTGAAGGAGTTGACATGCTTACCCAAAATAAATTCATCCCACAATTTTCACAAAAAATATAAAGGCACCTCCATGTTATTGTAGGGAGGTTTATTAAATACCATGTACCACCTATCCATCCATTTTCAACTAATTTCTAGTTGGATGCACGAGTCAATGAAAATGTGTTTCTTGGTCATGGGTGGTTGTTGTTGATATTGAGGATCAATAAAAATAGACATCAATTGTTGTTTTGATATACCCAAGTCTCCAACTTGATTTCTATCCAATCCATTGTTGTAATACTCAAACATCCTTTCCCTATATTCAAAAATAGAAACCAATTTCCCTTGGGCACTTGAAATGGACCTCACAATGATGTCAAAAAAAGTGGCCAAGGACTCTCTTCTTGGTTTTCTCATGCCCCTTAATTGATTTACAAGTGTTCTTAATGTGTTCAAGTCCTCATTAATTTGGGAGTTTATGTTGGGCGATTGTGGTGGGTTGGGGTTTTCCTCGCCTTGGTCTGTTGGTTGGCGGTTTACATTGTCTCCGGGTTCCATTTTATAATATATGATGCATTTTAAAAAGGAAATTTAATAAGTGGAGTTATGACAAAGGTATTACACACACTAATTTCATTTTATCCCAACAAAATAATTAACATAATTTTGTGTAAAACAAAGAAAAAATATGTGTTATCTTTACAATGAACTTGAAAAAAACCTATACAAGATTAGTGAATTGTTGAGAGATTTAAATTTAAGTATTAATTATGTGTAGTGAACCTAGGTAATAAGTGTTCAATGTCATTTGGATTTACATCCATAAGCCATGAGTAATTGTTTTTTGTTTTTTGCAAAGCCAAGAGGAAATGACAAAAAATCAACCATACCTTTCTTGCAATGGACACGGTGGAAAGATATTGTGTTTTTCTCCTCCTCTATTAGTCTTGTTTACTTGTTCCAATTGGGAAAATCGTGAGGCGTGGTGTGAAAATGAGCACAAATCATGCCTGCGGTCCCTTAAAAATTGGGCACACCAAGAACGTGTGCATGTTCCTGCCGACGAACCTATGTGGCATGCTAACTGGAGGTACAGTCCTTGACAAACATATAAGATTAGGAATGCGCACGTATTCCTATTGACCCCCTTGCCACTTTTTCATCCACCAACTTTGTGCACACACCCTACTATGTTTGCGACAATAGGGATATGTTCGTCACATCGTGGTGACCATATATGTTTGTCAAATTTAGACGTTACTATGTTTGGTAGATTGAAACATTACTATGTTCGACACATTCCGACATTTGGAAATGTTTGTCACATTGCAATGTCAATATATGTGCTTCACATTGCAATGTGAGGAAATGTTCATCACATTGCGATGATAGGGAGATGTGCGACACATTGTGACGTCTGTTTATGTTTGTCACATTGCGACATTACTATGTTTGTCAAATTACAACGTTACTATGTTAAGAAGATTGGAACGCTACTATGTTTGGCATATTACGACGTTACTATGTTCGTCACATTGGAACGTCCATTTACGTTCTTCACATTGCAATGATAGGGTTATGTTCATCACATTGCAACGTCTATATATGTTCATCACATTGTGACGCTTCTATGTTTGCGATGACAGGGCTATGTTCATCGCATTGCAACGATAGGGATATGTTCGTCACATTGAAACGATAGGGATATGTTCGTCACATTGTGACAAATGTATATGTTCATCTCATTGCGATGTTACTATGTTTCGTAGATTGCAACATTACTACATTTGAAACATTCTGATGTTTGGAAATTGTATTCACATTGCAACGTCAGGATATGTGTGTCACATTGAAAGTGAGGAAATGTTCATCACATTGTGACGATGGGGCGATGTTTGACACATTGTGATGTTTGCTTATGTTCAACACAATGTGACGTATTTATATGTTCGACACATTGTGACATCTTTTTATGTTCGACACATTGCAGTGTCAATTTATATTCGTCACATTGCCATGTTACTATGTTTAGAATATTGTAATGTTACTATGTTTGTCAGATTGCGACATTACTTTGTTCGTCATTGTGTGATGTTACTATGTTTGAGACATTGCAACATTACTATGTTTGTCATGTTTTAACGTCTGTTTTTTTTCGTCATATTTCAATGTCAGTGCATGTTCATTGCATGACAAGGTTGGTTTATGTGCGACACATTATGAAAAGGAAGATTTGGCGAACTTTAAAAAAAAATCTAACTAAGTGTTTCCTTTGTCAAAAATATAGGAACATTGAATTGATGCGATATATTACATAGAAGGAAACTTAGAATCATACTTATCCTAAGGACATTGATAGCATATGATATTGAACTTTAAAATCTATCCCTTCCAAATAAGAATATATAAATTAGGATCATGCATTTATGCATTCCGTTTTTGGGTGTTGCAAATTGTGATTTTTAGGAAAAACAAAGGAAGGAGTTAAAACAAATTATGATTTATAGTAGTAAAATATTTAACTGAGATCCATTTATGACTAAGTGTAATCGATTTCGTGGAATTATTTTTGTGGATGGATTCATACAAATAATGTGTTCATACAACGACACTCTAACATGTTCATACAAGGGCACTCTAGGAGAAAGTGCTTTTCATCTTCAACCCTTTCAACATCACAAAAGTGAGATTCTTTCATGTGTATACATAAAACTATTGCCACTAATACATGAAATATGATATATATAATTATATAAGAATGTGAACAAGGTTATGTTACAATGTGTGGTAAATAAATTAATCAGAACAATATTACTTGTGCCAAGAGTGATCACAACTATACTGGCAGTGGATTCCACTACCATTACAATTAATTTAAATAAGGTAAGTGATGTATTCTTCTGGAAGGTGTAAAACCACAAAAGAATTAATCATAAATGAGATAAAAGATTTTTTTTGTTTTACAAGAAATAAATCACAAGCTCAACAACATTTAGGAGGATCAATGTTGATTAACTTATGGTTCAAGTGAGAGTAATCATAACTCAATAAATTTTATCGGATCATCTATGATCCTGTTGGGCTCGCTCACCAATAGTCCAAAAATATTCCTTGTTATTGACATATTCATTTCTTTTGAATGGGATTTGGTACCGATAATTTCTTTTTATTGACGGATTCGTTTCTTATGAATGAATAAAACTACAAGTTTTATTTATCTAGTAACTAATCGTGTACAAAAATTATGGTATAACATTTCTACATTGAACTATTAGTTCCTCACAAGTATTAGGTACTCAACTGTTATGTCAATTGATAATTGATGCAGGAGCATCACCCTCAATGATCAATGAGGCCAAGTGGAGGACATCTCAGCATCCAACACACACATTCAAATTGATTTGAATTCTAAGGAGAGCATGTCATTTTGATATTTTGAAAATATTGTAATTAAATACCCTTTAATGTTTGGAGGCTTGAGCCATTGTATGAGATCGCAAAATATTGTAATCATCTTTATTAGTTGTAGGATTGTATGTATCTTGAGCATCGACTCGTATCTGGGTTGTAAATGCCCATTTATTGTAATAATCTTAGTAGGAGAATGTATTAATTGTGATATGATAGCATTAAGTTAGGATGGAGAGAAAGCTCGAGAGGCCCCTCTGTGTATAAATATATGTAATATATGCCCAAATGGGGCTGCTAAATATTATTGTATTTTGCTACTGAAGATTTTGGAAGAAAGAAAAGTTAGAGAGTTGGAAGAACTTGTGTAAATATTTTCTGAATGAATATAATGGAGGAGAATTGCTTTCAGATCTCTGCACATGATTTCCTTTGGTTAATTGGGTAATGTTGTTCTATTTTCTTTCTATGTTTGATATGCCTGCCTGTGCATTTCATAGTTAGATGAATGAACCTTTGAGGTTCTGTAAGCTTCAATTGTTTCCCTTCTGAAACTATGGTGCAAGGAGTGCACAATTCCCACGCAAGGAGTGCGAAGACAGAGTTGTTATCTGACTCAATAGCTCAGAAGAGATAGCATGAATTCTAGTAGAGCGAGTGCAAGGAGTGCACATATACTCGTCTGAGTATAAAATCTTGAAGAAGATCGGTGCAAGGAGTGCAGCAAGCCAACACTTAGTTAAGTGTTGAAAGATTCCCAAGGAGGATGAGTAGAAGGAGCGGTGGGAGTTTTCTAAGTCTCAAGCTCAGGAGATGTAGTGCAAAGCATGCACCCAAGCCTAAGTCCTTTGAAGTTAGAAAAAATAAAGAAGGATAGCAAGATTCAGTTCTCAAAAGAAAGAATTCATTTTGTTTGGAGGATGAGAGGACAAGATTTGTTTGGAGGAAGCCAAGATCTTTCGTGCCCGTCAGATCTAGAAAAGGTGCACAGGTGATAACCCTCGAAGTCCTTCGGACACGTATTCAAAAGTTTTCAAGTGTGTGTCATGGAGGAGACAAGTTTCCCGAAGTCCCAAGATCTGGAGTGAATATGGGCCATCCATTAGTGATGACACATGTCCACAAATCCAGCGTGGTCTAGAAGTTCATTTGTCTGGTGAAATCGAGGCGTAGTTTCAAGAGTGTGAAAGTTTCCCAAAGCTCTGAAAATCAAAGTGAATCCTAGTCGTTGGCATCAGAATCACGTGTCAACATATTGCTAGTTTTTCGGCAGTCTGATAGTCCCGAGAAAAGGAGGTGTAAAAATATTTGATTCGGGAACTCCTGAATGTTGTAGTAGATCTCAACCATTGGGTTAATAGGGACACGTAGTGAGCAGATCCATCATTCGCCAATTTGGATTTTGGAGGTTTTGGAGGGTTGTATCACAGAGATCCCTGAATTCTTGAAACCCAGAGAAGATCTAGGCCATCCACTTGCAAGGAAACGTGGTCGTAGATCATGACTCCTCATTTTATCACATGGAATTAATTGGGTTAATTCAACCTTTAGGTGTTGGTTTTCATCACTGGTGTTGTTTAATTTTTTAATTTTACCCTTTTCCTTATAGTCATTTTGGCTTTTAGCGCAAATAAAATTAGTTTTTATGTTAGCCTATTACCCTTGGCTTATATATTTATCTTTATGATAATATTTGAGAAGCCATTATACTTATGCCTCCACCACCACCCTAACATGTCACCACTTCCATGATGTACTAAAACCCCTCCACTTTATCCCTTTACCCATTAGAGGGTCAAATAAATTTCTTTTTGTACATTGCCATCTCATCAGATAGTTCACATCTTATCTCAAGTACACATTTCTTTCATCATCATAATTTCACTCATAATGCATTGTCATGCGAACTCCTTTTTTTTAGCACTTATGTTTTTAAAGAAATAACCAGAGATTTTATCGTTAAAACTTTTCTAACTGTTTTCCAATATTTCAAATTACTCCTAGAGCGGCGCTACAAACACTGGAGCTTTCAGACAGGCGCTACGGAAATTGCTGTGAATTGGCTGGTGAAAGGGAGTTGGAGGTTAGACCATTTGCAGATGGATTTTTTCAGGCTCAATCATATCAATTTTCAAGTCTCAGCCTCTAGGTACTCCATGAGCATTTTTAGCTCTGTTGAAGGATAGTAAAGACTATGTTTATTATTTCTTCTCCTAGGCGTTGTGAACTGGAGATCCGCACTGCCAACTATCCTAATTACCCCTGTTATCATGACTCTCAGCCAATTGCAGAGCTCTCAACCTCTTTTTACCGAAGCTCAAACAAACCTTGTTGTTAGGCCACTTTGCCTATCCCATATTTGGCCTTTGCTGCTTATGCTACGAACTCTGTTGTGAATCCCCTGTTCTGGTGCTACAAACTTTGTGCAGTGACCTGGCACTGTTGATCACTTGTCTCAGACCTTTACCAACTATTCTTTATTAAGACCTCCATTTTTAGATTTAGGACTATCTTTTGGAATTGAAAATAATTTTGCTGATAAAGTTATAATGAGTTTTGCAAAATGATGGTGAATTATTAAAGAAAATATTTTTGCAGCAAGATTTCTCCTTGTATCTCCATTTTCCTGTGTAGTCTTATTTAATTTACTGACTATCATCTATCCTTTCATAATCCTAGAGGTCAAATAGGTTGAATAACATTAAAAAATTAGACATAAACCAGCTTTGAAAAATATTATCCATCCAAACCCTAAGACCTTTGTCTTTTTCATTTGCCTCTTACATCACTCAATTGGTGGTTAAGTTTTCTTCCTATGACATCAATGGATACTCCACAACAGAAGAAGGCTCACAAGGGAGGGGGAATTGTGAGGACTGAGCCCTGTGACATGTAGTTGTTTGTTGTTGAACCTGTGATAAGGGAGGTTTTCCAAAGAGTGGGATGTTTTAATTTCGGTCAGAAGATGCAGAGGGGTCACCCTGAGGTAGCTAGAGAATATTCTTTGAATTTTGATGGAACCAAAACTAAAGTTGGAACACTTGAACTTGAGGCATCTGAGGAAACCATAGAAGCAGCTACTGAGACACCCAATACTGGTGAAAGGTGTTTTAAGGCCATGAACCTAAATGCATCCTTCTCCAAAGAGTTCGTTAAATCAAAATGTCAGGGAGATAATCTATCAAAGAGATTGCCCAGGAGCCACATGATTGAAGGATTTGATAAGATGCTAAGGATGATCCAAAGATATTTCACCTGTGAGGGCATGCTCAATATGATTTATCAGTACCACATTAGACTTTTGTTGCACTTCATGGGAAAATACCTCATTAAAATCCCTTTCTATTTGTTTAGAAACATTGGAAAAATGGATGATAGAGTCCAAGATAAGTCCAAGCCTATTGAAACAAGTGTTTTTCAATTGGGGTTGATTAATATGCTTGTGATGGAGGAGTTAAAGAAGAAAAACATTGACTGGGAGTAGTTCATTGCCTCAACACACTTTCAATTGAATGTTGCTCCTACTCCACAATCCAAAGTGCAGAGCCCTCTTTAGGCTGATAGAATTGTACATACATAGACAAGTAGGAAGAGGAAGAGAAAATACATTGCTAAAAACGATGAGGATCTTAATGAACAAGAAGGAGAAGGAGAATTTTATGACTCTCCACAAAGGGAATTTTCACCCCAACCAACTCTGGAATTAGCAAAAATTCCATCAGCCAGAGCCATAGGCACAAAGGGAAGGAGATTACTTTTCCCATCACCATCTGTTGCAGTTGAAACTAAAGCTAGCAGGCCTTTCAACAGGTCATCAACAAAGAAATAAAGTATTGAAAAAGGGGACGTAGTGAAAACTCCCATCAAGAGAAAAGGTAAATTTGTGGCTATTGGAAAGCACATTGAGGTGATAAACATAACCACCCCTACAGAGATAAAATTCCTAAATTGAAAAGGGAAGAGTTAATTGGAAAGAAGAAGTTAAGAGACCTCATGGGTATGTATTGTGAAAATCTCGTATAGGCCAAGTTCTTTCCTAATATATTTAGACCTCTCCACATGTAGCTTAAAATCCTATACAGACAGAATGTATCCTACCAAGGTCAGATCATGGGGTTAAATATGGAGTTGCAGCCTTTCAAGGAAGAGTTATCCAAAAGAAATTTGAATGTGTTGGCCCAAGATGCCACCAAAAAGAGTACTAGACTCGGGAAGTGAAGTGAATTGTCTTAAAGAAGCTCAATTTTGGAAGTTCTTATCCTTGAAGTTTTGAATATTTTGGGGAAGTATAATTCCTATGACTGAGTTTTTCAGTCATACACCACATTATGAAGTTTCTATAGGTATACCCAACTCTGGAGGAAATTTTTGGGTGTTTTGGAGCTTAAAATAGACTAGTTGGAAAGCTACAGTACAGTTCGCAGTGCCTGGCGCTGGGAACTGGTTTCTATAGTCAAGCATTTCAAACTTCGCTCTGAACTAGCTGATACAATCAGTGCTACAAGATATGTTGCGAACTCCTATTTTGATGGTTTCAAGAGGATCAACGATTGTCAGATGGCTAGGGGAGCATGGCACAACTATTTGAAGGTCAATTTAAATCTGGATGATAGCTGACAAGGAAAGGAATGTGTTCAAAAGACACCTCATTATGTAAGATTAAGGTGTTAGGATAGTTTCCAGCATTGGATTTTTTTATAGAAGTTTGTTATTCTCAGTTTGTACAGGTGTAATTACCTTAGTTTAAGATGGAGGAATCCTCTGTTAGAGGATGAAACTCGCATTGTATGATATAATTCCCTTTCTAGGATATAAAAGAAGCATTAGAAGACCTTTTGTAGGTTCAAATGGTTGATGTAAAAGACTCTTTTGGTAATATTAATGTAACAGAGCCTACTCTGGTTTGATGTATCAGACTTGATGAAATTTTGTTTAATGGAAGTCATTTTTCTTGCTTGCCATCTTATTTATCTCTCACTCTGAAATTTTACTATCATTGAATGATTCAAATGATGTTTTGTAGCTATATTGCAATAAAGGTTTGATTGTGATGTTGTTATAACTATCTCAGAGTTTTTAGCTTGGATTTAAGAAGCTCTTGTATCTAAATATTTTCTCTCTTTTATATATTGGTAAAGCCTGATCCTAAGTGGTAGACTTACTTCACTTATCTTACTAAGTCTTCCTTCTATCCACACCAATCCTCAAAACCCTGATGTAAGTTAAACAAGACCTCTTTTGTTGATGCATTTCATCTAGAATTTCCTATGTTTAGCATTGTTGGACTAAGTTTTATCCATTTGACACCACATTTTAAGACTTACCACATAAACCTATTGATGGGTATTGATCTTTCACTTTAGGAGTCAAATTATAACTTTCAGTGCTAACACTCGCCACTTCGAAGTTCAACGATTCAGGGAGTTGTGCGTATTAACCTCTCGGAACTCCTAAAGCCCGGAGTCCTGGAGAGTATCATAGTCGTCAATCGTTGGAGAGGGGAGGACCGATGATATCAGATCCCTCCAAATATTCCCCAGTTCGACATTCAAAACATTTGGAAGTTGTTGTATCCATAACTCCCGGAGCCTGAAGTTCCAAAGTGTTATCCCGAGAATCCGCTAGTTCGAATTTTGGGAGAGCTGTTGTGTGTTGTTGTTGGAACTCCCAAATCCCGGAGCTCCAAAGTTCCTGAAGATCATTGATTCAGAGTTTGGATCATAGACTGTAGATTCCATATTTTTTTGGAGGTTCACGTATTTCAAACTTCAGTGGGATTAGAATGTTTTAAGGTGAAAACCTCCGAAGCCCGAAGCTCTAAAGTCTTTAATTTTCCACTAAATTGAGATTTCTCCCATGGTTTTGGCCCAAGGTCACTTGGAAGACTCCATGGGAGTAAAAATACCCTCACTAATCTGAATTTTCGCGTAGTACAAGGAGAAAGGGCCTGTGGCAAATAATTCTAAGGGCTCAACAGGGGCCCGAGAGCTAATTCAACTCCTTGGTATAATGATCCTTAGATCGAGAAGTCACATGAACCCCTGGGAGTGGTGGGGGTTTGCACCAACAATCAATGAGGAAGGAGAACGTTAAAATTATCCACTGTTATGGGGTCATAGGAATATATTAATTACAAAAAAATCACATACACTAAATTTGCAAAGCAAGAGACATAGGGAAAAATACTCCCAAACCCCTAAAGGGGAATTTTATTCATCAAACCATTCCCGTATATATTTTTCATGATAAAAATGATCACTTTATATAATATTAAGTGATCCTAACCAATACATTATATTTATCTTATTTAGTTAAACTAAATATGTGACTAGTTACACTAATAACCCCCTAACTATATCCTATAATCTCCCCACAAAATCTTCATGATTCTCTCAAAAATATTCATGACTACATTTACTCTCATTTATCTCGATCTCTAATTCATATGTAGAATTTCTATAATTATTCTACATCATTACAATTTCATCATTTTATTCATTAAGCATTACAAATAGGAATTATTCCTTCATGTCCCCTTCTTAATGATAATTATTTATTAAATTGGTCCCTTCTCTCTTCTATGTTATGTACCTTCCTCTCCCTTTGTCTTCATCTTCAGTTTTCCATGATATTTGGTCTTATTCATTCTTCATCCTGGATCCTCTTTATCCTTGTGTACCTATAAACATAAAAATTGTTGAAGTCCATATAAAAATATTACCATCCACCAATGTACATGGGTCTCCACCCATTGTATCCATTGGTTCCCTAGGTAACATTTTATCATACATGGTTCATCAAAAATTCATTGTCATATGTTTACATACCTATACATTTACTTCCCATGTATCACCATCATCATTATCCTCATCATAGGTTTCTGACATACCTATAACCATGCTCTTGATGCTCCTCAATTAGACTCACAAGGAACAAAACTCTTAATGGAATCCTTCCCATGCGTTCTCTATCATCTCACAAACATATGTTTCAAAGTTTTCTACGCAAGCCTCTTTTTCATGACTTGCAATCACCCTTTCATGCTCAAATTAATCAAGTCCCTTTTTCATGATTTGAAATCCCATTCACTGCCTCAAATCGACGTTTCTGTCATATATGGACTGCCTCAAATCGACAGTTCTTCCCATAGTTGAGAAAATTTTATCTCATGACTACCATTCGTATCATTGATGGTTTCAACAAACCGCAAACCATACATTACAATTTGGTTTTTTAGAGCACCATAAACTTTAATACACTATGGGGAATACATGCCTCACCAGGCTTACATCAGTTACATACACTTTCATTTCAACTTAGGCAATCTAGTCTTTATACAAACCTAAGATCAAGACCTTAATCAAAAACATTATTCAAGGACCATTAAATTTCTAGGGATGTCTCTTTCATGGATTTATTTTATCTACATCTAAAATCACACAATACCTTTAATTATACCTTTCTTTTCTTACTTCTTTTATCTTTACACTTTCGCTACTTCATTTCTGACGATTTCATGTGTCTATTTTTCGTCGCTTCTTTCTTTTTCTTTCCTTGCATCCTTGTCCCTATCTTTATTTTTCCTCTTGCTTCTTCTTGTCCACGTATATGATTCCTTCTACTTCAACTTTCCATGTCATTGGAGTCTATGTCATCTTTTTGAACCCTTTACATGATTATCCATAGTCATTATCCTCTCTTCCTTTGAGAGCTTCTCCATTCTCACAGTGAGCTACAAATAGCCTCTGCAGTAACAAGTTTGTTTCACCCTACTACACAATACCTCACCAATATTCTCTCTTGAACTTAGGCTTTTTGGTATTCCTAGTTCTTTCTGCTAGAGCCTTGTTGGCATGTAGTGAGAATACCTAGGGTTCAACATTAATTCACCAACAAAACCCTTAAGATACTGGCCCTTTTTGCATTACCCTCAAGTAGGTGAAGTCTCACCCGAGGTATCTATGGGGACTGCAGGAACCAGGTTTCCACAGTCATGGAGGAATGTGAGGCATTCATTCTAACCATTATACTTAACATTCATTCTTTATACCATACATCATGTGCATAGAACCATCATATAAAATAACATATTCAGATTAACCAACATACATTCGGGGATAATTTTAAGGATGGAAAATTTTATTAAAATGTAGAAACATGGGATAATAGTACTAGTACTTAATATGCAAAATGTAAGATGTTTGGTGATAGTTTTGTAAAAATATTCAAATTTCTAAGGATTTTATATAGTTTCTATAAAATTTTGGCCATTTTTAAGGTAAAATAATTTTATTCTATGGAATTTGGGTGAATTGTTTTTATAAAAAATGGAAATTGGCGAATTGTTTTTTGGGAAAAACCATGGAAAATTAACCCATTGGAAAAATTTGTCCCCTAAAATCATTTATGCATACATTAAGTGTGCACAATAAATAAACAAACACATTATAGCACAACATAAAGATGCCATATTTTAATGTGGTTCACAAAATATGGACTACCTCCACAACGAAAAGATTCTTATATTATCATCCAGCATCATCTCTTACAAAAGGTGTGTACTACGCTCATAAATGATATCTCAGTTATACCAAAACTTCCCTTTCTGTTCGCACATATAGTGCACACTTAAATCCTTCTCACTCTCTGACTCTTCTCTACCCAAAAACCCTTTACATATTTGTACATTTTCATTAGGGCTTAGCCCGTTACAAAATTGGAACAAAATTCCTAACTAACTTCCTCCTTTCGCACGCTAACCCCTAAAAATGTGCTAACTACTTTCATTTCTTCCACGCGTGTTGCTCCTTAGATGACTTGTTGTGAGGTTTTATCCTGCACAATTCCCAAACTGGTCCCAACGTGTCCTGCTCCAACAAGCCCCCAACACTCACCTATGGATCATCCCAAGCCACTTCAGGTCTTCTTCCATGTTGCAATGAACTTTTGGAACATTTCTCTTGCAGTCACGACCTTTTCATTTACTTGTGTTCCTACTGCAAAATTCCCTCTGTTGTTTCTCTATGCACTTCTAGCTCTAAATACTAGTTCTTCATAATCATGTCTAGAGTGTGTATAAACAAGCCCGTCCATTCTTGCGTTGCTATTGATCTCCATGTCGCAATGCATAGTGTAACATGATCTATAGGACAACTCAACCCTATATACTTCCAAACGGTATATCCATTTCCTGCTCCAAATTTAACCTGTAAATATATTTTGAATTGCTTCCAATCCTCTATTCTATCCTTATGCGAAACCCACCATCTTGTAAAAGTCACTTTTAGTGAGACATCTAAAGCTAACAATCTTTGTTGATCTGGTAAATACAATTCAAATTCCTTTATAAAAGAGTCTATGACTGTTATTCCATCATAATTTAGGGGATCACATACATCCCTTCCAATCCATTGTAATGTGTGGGTAATATGAGCACATCGCCTTGTCGATACTTCATGTAATCTCTAATGCCAATGCTCCATTTCTTCTTCTTAATACGAAGCACAAGAACTAATACTTTTCCAAATGAGTGCACCATCAGCAATAGGGTTCACATAATCATCCATTCGCGCAATCACATTATAAAGGCTATCGAGCTTTTTTCCTTTCACCGGTTCCACATATCTTCTCCCCTATATGGGATCCAATGGTGCGATAAATTTCTAGTATCCTACTTCAAAGGCCATTTATATCTTCTTCAGATCAATTAGGGTCTGGTTATCAAAATCCCATTCTAGTCCTAATAATGTTGGATAAGGCTTGCTACCATCTACTATCTCGAGTACTTCAAAATCAACTATACTATGCACTCCATCAATGTTAACATTTACCTCTAACAAGCCTTCGATCGAAACAATATTATGTTGATTTGATAACCTCAACTGAATAGGTGACCAAATTAACTTCAGTTTTCCCATCGTCTCCCATGTATACTTTGGAAGGACATTCACATTAGATCCCAGGTCTAAAATGATATTATCCATGTCATAATCTCCTATCTGTGCATTTAGTCGAAATTCCCTATTTTTCCTTCTCTTCGGATGTACTTGGTTAACTGATCGATGTAAAATAGGTGTTTCCTTTTCCTGCACAGATTGATCAATTATTTCACGCAGTGCTTTTAACATAGTCTCATCCTTCATTAATTCTAAAAAACTCTTCAAGAAACTTCTCAGTGTACTTACCTTCTCAACTTGCCTTTCTAAATGGTCATAGACTGGAGGCATATCATATATAAGTGGCATGTCATACACTAGTGGCGTAGTCGAGGTCGATGTTAATCATTATGTCTCCAACAATTCTTTCCTCGCTTGTTGGTATGTGTCTTTCTCCTTTCTAGGGTCAAACAACGAAGGAGGCTCTATTGCTTTCCTTACTCACTACTTGGTCCACTTTCCTTTCTCTGTCACATCGGTTTCTTTTCTCTCTCCTCCACATGTAACTAATTCTACCTTAAGTTGTTCATCGCGCTCCTCTACAGTTAGATCATCTGCACATTTGGGTTCCTCTTTTCTTACCACTTCACAATTAGTTGTGAAAAATATTTCGTCGCATGGTCCAATTGTCTATAACAAGTACATGTTGTACAGGGGTTTAGACAGTCTCGCACCAAATTCCCAGATTGATTAAAATTATAACATATAAATAGACCTCTTCCTCTACCAAATCCTCCTCCTCCTCCATGACCTATTAATCCTCCTCTTCCTCCTTGATTGTAACCTATCGAATTATTATATTGTGGTACCCATTTTATTGTATTGTGTGACACTCCTTTTCATCATGTCCGACAGAGTTACAAAAATTACACAACAAGTTTCTAGCAGTGCTCTTGTACTTCTGGATCAATGGGTAAGTAGTAGGGTGATGACCCATCATTCTACATATGTTGCACCATACTCCTAAAGGATTTGGAGCTCCTATAGAAAAATACTCCTTAAATGTTGGACACTCACTCTTATGATGGCATTTTTTTTTGCATTTAGTACACCATAATTTTTTGTGCCTTTCCTTCCCTCTAGCTAGATCTTGCAACTGAATAGTCAATGTCACTAACTGCGACTGGACCTGATCCATCCCCGCACCATTCTCTCCTACAAGGGATGCTTCCAACCTCATAGCAATATCTAGGGCTTCTGACTGTGACACAATATTTGTTGCATCAAAGGGAAGCGTACATGCGACAACAATCTTGCAATGAACCACTCCCTATGATGGATCATCTAGAATATGGAAGGTCAACCGGTCCCTTAAGATCTTGAATCTATGGTCAAAATACCATACTAACTCACTTGACAACTGCTTGATGTCTTTGAGTTCTGTAATACACTGTGACTCAGATTTCGGTTTCTGGAACTCTTTCGATAAGGCTTGCTTGATGTCTGCTAATGTTCTGGTTTGTCCCGTAGTATAGTAGATTAATACTTCATATAACATATTAATGCTCATTCTTGGAATGTTGTTTACAACTAAGCGATATTTGCATCATCATCCTGGGCATTATTCACTATCCATATTGCTTCACAAACAAACAAATGTTGTTATGGGTCCTTTGTCCCCGCTCCATGGAAGACATGCATTCTCAAAGTGGGGTCTACTCTTGCCATCGTGTACTATGAAATATTCTTCCCTGGTGACACTAATTGATTCTGAATTGGCGTACTACTTCCAATACTCGGACTACCTTTACTACTATCTTTACTTCCTTCACTAACTATAATTAAAAAAAAATGAAATCTTTCCTTCTAAGCTTCCTCTTCTCCTCAGTTGCCATAGTTGTAGGATTTTTCACTCTCTCACTTTCCTTCAAGAGTTTACCTACTCCTTTCTCTATACAACTCTACCCACGTTTGCAACTATGGATTTGTCTCAACAGCTTCTACCCAACCATAGCTGGAAGTCGTTCCCCTTTCTGTTACAACTTTCTTGTTGTAGGGTTCTGCCACAAATATCCTATTTTCTTGAATTATGCATCCTTTTCTCTTTCTGCATCAATATTGCATTTCTTTGTCATGGAGTCAACACCATATTCATTCTTCATTAGTATTATTTCTGCTATCATCTTCTTCTATCCTAGAGTCAACATCTTCTTCTTGCATATTTCTTTCTCTGAATCTTCCACACAATACCTGCAGAAAATTGTTATCGTAGGAGGGACATCTTCCTCCAACAAGACACCTGCAATCTTTGAAATTACATGCCTACAAATATGTTTCTTATTGGGTTTCACAAAAACCAACAAGACACCTATGACCTTGGTTTGAGAAACTTAATTAACACACCATTGACATGACTTAAGCTTCACTTTATTTTTACCCCAAACTCTCAACCTGAATTGAACTTAGGACACAACTTGACATAATTTGTTAGGGTGTCATTTAACACCGATCATGCACCCAAAAATTACACATTAATAACTTATTTAAAATTCAACTTTGTCTCCATCTTTGACATTCACTTCATTAGACAAGAAAGAATCCATTACATAACCAAGATATTTTGATCCACACCTGGACTTGACTTTGACATGAATTTTTACTCACATGACTTTACTCTCAACTTGGATTGACTCAATGACTTTCAATTATATACACAAATATTTGGACTCATTTTAATCAGGAAACAAGGACCATGAGTAAAGTGAGTAACACCTCTTCTTTTTGGCCATTTTCCTTAAAACGACGCATCAGATTCTGAGCCTGTCGATGATCATCAAAATCTGAGTCTGATTCATTCTATCCTCTCATTCCATCATCTGCGTCTTCCACAACTATGGTATAACCAATGAAGAACATGCTCCTTGTTGTGTAACTATGTGAAAGATGAATGGTTTAGAAAAAGAACATAATATCTACCGAATAATGAAAACTAGTCACATTTCCCATAAGTAATCACATCGAGAAAAATTTTCTTGTTATCATCACGAACATTGAGGACAACTCTTTCATTTTCTTTTGCATTTTGAATCTCGGAGAATCAAAATCGAAATAAAAAATTGAAACCGAAATTCAAAATTCCTTTTGAACACGAAACCTCAAACCTTCCTTAGCAATATGTGACCATAATGGTGACCTTGATAGTGGAATTTTATGGATTCTCTCTCAATAACATAACACTCGACCAATGCACGTATGTTTATATCCTGCCCACGCATGTTTAGATCTATTGCAGCGAGAATACAATCTCTGCCACAATTTTCTCAGCTTCTCTTCTTGGCTCAGCACACGTCTCGAAAACACGTGTTCCTTTGCATTATGCTCATCTCAGGCATTTGTCATCGGAGTCTCTCAATAGGTTGGAATTTTCTGCAGGATCCATTCTTCCTTTTCTTAATCTGCAAATCCGTTTTAGACTCCTATAAGATTTACTCCACGCTTAGTCTCCAACAAAAATGGAGACATATTTCTTTGGTGTCTCCCTCACATTGCGACTTTTTCATAATGGCGTCGAACCTCATGCAACAACGCTTCCTTCACCAACAACAAATCATTTACTTCATAGTGCAAATTTCCCTAGCAAAAAATCAACAACAAACTATTATGAACCTTTTTCCAGGCTCTGATACCAAATGACGAGGTCAGAGGCGTAGTGGAATTGAAAAGAACTCACATACACTAAATTTGCAAAGCAAGGGACATAAGGAAATATACTCCCAAACCCCCGAAGGGAAATTTTATTCATCAAACCATTCCCGTATTATTTTTCATGATACAAATGATCACTTTATATAATAATAATAAGTGATCTTAACCCCCTAACTATCTCCTATAATGTCTCCACAAGATCTCCATGATTCTGTCAACAATATTCATCCCTACATTTACTCATTTCTCTCCATATCTAATTCATATGTAGAATTTCTAGAATTAGTCTACATCATTACAATTTCATCATTTTATTCATTAAGTATTACAAGTGGGAATTTTTCCTTCATGTCCCATTCTTAATGAGAATTCTTTATTAAATTGGTTCCTTCTCTCTTCTAGGTTATGTACCTTCCTCGCCCTTTGTCTTCCTCTTCGATTTTCCACGATATTGGCCTTATTCATTCTTCATCCTTGATCCTCTTTATCCTCATATACTTGCAAACATAAACATTGTTGAATTCCATATAAAAATATTTCCATCCACCGGATTACATGGCTCACCAATTGTTGTATCCGTCGGTTCTCTAGGAAACCTTTTCTCGTACACATTTCATCAACCATTCACTGTTACATGTTTTCATACCTATACCTTTACTTCCCATGCATAACCATCATCATCATCCTCATCATGGATTTATGACATACCCATAACCATGCTCTTGATGCTCTTGCATCACATTGCTAACCTAAATCAAGGCAACAACTGACCTGCATATGGAGCCATTGAAGAACAACAATAGGGTTTCAATTTAGGGTTAGAATAAGAACAAATCTATAAATAAATTTACTTGCCAATAAATCTAGTGGATCGTTATGGGTGTGTCCACAGAGTTGGTGGATGAAAAAGTGGAAAGGGGGTTAGCAAGAACACGCACTCGTAGGAACATGTGCACATTCTCAGGAATGTGCACATGTTCTTGTTGTGCTCGATTTTTAAGGGACCGCGGGCGCGTTTTGTGTTCATTTTCACATCGCTCCTCACGATTTTTCCAATTGTAACAAGAAAATAGGACTAATAGACGAGGAGAAAAACCCAGGATCTTGCCACCATGTCCATTGCAAGAAAGGTATAGTTGATTTTTTGTCATTTCCTCTTGGCTTTGCAAAAAATACAAAACAATTAGTCATGGGTTATGGATGTAAATCCTAATGATATTGAACACTTATTGGCTATATTGACTACACATAATTAATACTTGAATGTAAATCTCTCAACAATTCACTAATCTTGTATAAGTGTTTTTCAAGTTCATTGTAAAGATAACGCATTATTTTTCTTTGTTTTACACTAAATTATGTTAATGATTTTGTTGGGATAAAATGAAATTTTTGTTTGTAATACCTTTGTCATAAGTCTAAATTTTCTTTTTAAAATGTAGCATATACTATAAAATGGAATTTGACGACAATGTAAACCTCCAACCAACAGACCAAGGCGAGGAAAACCTCAACCCACCACAACCATGTAACTTAAACACCCAAATTAATGAGGGGTTGGACACATTAAGAACACTTGTAAATCAATTAAGGGGCATGAGAGAATCAAGCAAAGATTCCTTGGCCACTTCTTTGGATGTAATTGTGAGGTCCATTGCAAGTGCCTAAGGGAAATTGATTTCTATTTTTGAATATAGGGCAAGAATGTTTGAGTATTACAACAATGGATTGGATATAAAACAAGTTGGAGACTTGGGTATATCAAAACAACAACTTATGTCTATTTTTATTGATCCTCGATCTCAACAACAAACACATGTGACCAAGAAATGCATTTTCATTAACTGGTGCATCCATCCACAAATTAGTCAAAACTGGATTAATAGGTGGTACATGGTATTTGATAAACCTCCCTGCAATAACAGGGAGGTGCCTTTATATTTTTTGCGAAAATTGTGGGGTGAATTTATTTTGGGTAAGCATGTCAACTACTTCGACATCGATGACTTCCAGGGGGTGGGTTGAGGGTTCGCACAAGACCGAGAGCATGCTATGCGTGATCCCATGTTAGGTCCCTGTCCCCCCAGGCAAAGGCCTGACCCCCTTGACCAACATCCTCCTATTATAGAGAGCTTGCAGTATGTACAGTTAGCTATATCGTCATTGACTCAAAGCCTAGTGCAACACAATAGATTTGTCGCACTATCTCAATAGGAGGTGTCTGCTGGTGACATTGATAGTGGGGTCAGAGCTTCACCTCGTACAATAGATTGGAGTGAGTAGAGGGCACATGGACATAACAATCGTCCATGTGAATCTCATACATGCTTGAGCTGTAGGAAAACCTACTATGGGCCTATGGAGGACAGCCTATAGGAGAGCTTCATGGAGGAGGTTAGTATCTTAACCATCTCTATGTTCTTCATCGTTATATATTTATATGGTATTATGTGTATTTATGTTGTTATATATCGTTATGTTTTTTGCAGTTGTTACATCCATGTAGTAGAGCCTCTATGCCCATGGATGCATTAGTGCATGTCTCCACCGCTAATGCAGCAATAAATGCATCCTACTCATTTGGCATACCCCATATACATGTATGTGTCACATTTAATAAATTCACCATGGTTATTTATTTATGTTATGGAATCCTCTAATTTTAATGTTCTTGTGTTTCTACAGGTTGTGGTACTAGACGATGTCGAGGAATGTCCATCTGGGATGGAAAATTCACCTACATCACAAGTATTATATGTAGATTTAAATATCGTTTAAATATAAAATTTGTTGTATTTATGTTGTTGAATTTTACTATTTGTTAATAATAGTTCAATATTGTTAATATGTATGTAGGATGCTGACATATTCACTAATTATAGTACTAGTCCACTCCCTGGGCACTTGACCTCTTCTCATGGGTTACCTTACTCTAGGCCGAGGGAGTTTCCATCACTTGTATAGCCTGTGAGGATCCATTTCCTTCCACCCTGAACATCTTTCTTATTCAGTGCATCCTAAGTGGATGCACCCACAAGCCACCCATCCACACCACCTCTTCCATTTCATCCATCCACAATAGATGCACCCATATGCCACCCACGCCCACCACCATTTCCATCGGCCCCATCCATGGAGGCTACCACAATAGAGGTCTCCTTGGAGAAGGTTGTACATATGAGTGCTCCACTTGCCAATGACTCTCCAACAAGGTTCCGAGATATTCACGGTGAGATCATGTGTTGATGATAATTTTTTATGTATCATGAATTTGATTTTATGCATATTTGTTTAATTTTGATGATTTGATCCTTGTAATTGACGCAGGGTGGAATATCTGAGTGATTAGGGTTGCAGAGGAGGGTAATACCCTCATAATTGTCAACCCCATCTGCAATGAGTTGTATTATGTTAAATTATAAACTATCATTTTGTAAGTCCTTTAATTCATTGTGGAAAAAAACTTATAACAATGTTTTTCTTTATGCAGTCTCCGAAGCGACGAAGCATGTCCAGGCCCAAATCCACTCGAGGTGCTTCTTCAAGCAAGAGAAGAAAGATAGATTTCTAGGATGCTCCTGAGGGTCGCGAGGGTGGAAGTGGTCAATGATTGACCAATTACTCTATTTTGTATCTAGGCCACCATGTGGTTGTTTTTTATGTTAGGGCACTTGCTTCCATTTTGTAT
>JASDQU010101728.1:137279-154439 GCA_032191745.1 Picea mariana | reverse complement strand
ATGGCTAGGAGGAGCATTTGAGGTCTACAACGAGTCGGTGTTTTCATAAAGATAAGTGCCATGTTTATATGTTGTCTTTTGTTGTTACATTATGCATTGATGTGTTAATTGTTGAATACTTATAGAATCTCTATGAAATTTTACGTTCCTAAATTATTAATTTGTTATGCATAATTCTGCATGTAAATTGTATGATGGAGTAGGTGTTGTGATGTGGTATCATGGGTTGGTTGTTTTTATGGTGAAATCGGAGGGAAATTGTAAAATTTCCTATTACCTTGCCATCTCAGCAGGCACTGAGGTGGTCAAGTATCAAGGGAACCAACCCCTGATACCATATCACAGTGCCTGCTCCATCATACAATTTTACATGCAGGATTATGCATAACATATTTAACAATCCAGGAATGTAAAATACACGGAGATTATATAAGCATACAATAATTAACACATAATTACAAAGTGTAACAATAAAGGCACATGGCACTTATATTTTATGAAAACATTGATTGGCTGCAAACCTCACATGATCCTCCCATCCATAGACCACATTAATCATAATCTCTCAACAGTGAGTCACCCCCGAGATAAGGCTATTACTCCACCAGGGAAAAGGGCCTAATAAGCCAACTATGGTCCATAATCAATACCAACAAGGTCTTATCCCAAGGTACCAAACCTCAAAAACATTCCAACCTATAGTCTCTCATTCCCCATTAGCCTACACAACCCAAGGTAGTGTGCCCCTTCTCGGCACTTCGGTCCCTCAGGCTACACCACTACCCTTCTAGGGCTCCAGTAGAAGCCGACTAGGAAGTCTCAGAGCATTGTGGCTCCAGGAGTTCCATTTTCCCTCAAAGGTCTCCAGGTACCCTCCAACCCCACACTTCTCCCTCCATGGCTCCAAACTTTCCCAAGGAAACCCAAGGAGAAGTGTACACACACCCATATCCACCTAGGATCCATAGGGTAACTATGTATTCTGGGTCATCATCACCCCCATAGAAACTCCTATAGTCGGCATGGTAAGAATGGAATGAATGGAAAATTTAGAATTAACTAAATTTCCCATTTAAATATGCATGTGTCATTTTTATATTATATTATTATATAGTATAATAATATAAAGGATTATGGAATTGTTATATTATATTTGGCTTAGCCTCCTTGGATTAAGCTCCCTTTGCCTATTCCTTAGCCCCCTTTCCCACTCATGGAGTCTTAGCCGCCCATACTCTTTTTGTCCCTTGGTTTGCAGCCGTGGTATTATTTTTTTATTAATTTGTGCATATGTACAATTTATAACATAGGCTCTCTGACCTTTGATCATCTTTACATGCACTCCTGCCTAAACATACCGACCCACTATCCTAATTATCATATGTAAGAGCTCTGACCCAAACATATCATCTCACCATCCTAAGTATCATATGTACAATATATTTACAATCCGAGGATCAAGCCGGAGTATTACACTCCCCTCCCCCTTATTTATGCATTGTCCTTAGTGCATCTATATACACCTGTACAACAAGAGTTCTTCAAAAATTGCTTTGATCTTCCTATCCAATATGTGCACCCACTGGACCTGGAAGTTTTCTTCGTGCTCCATATGGCTTGATAATCAAAATCGATATACTCATCATCATACCTATAAGTAAAACACAATAATAAAATAATTATCACATGCAATCAACAAAGTCATGTACGCTCTGATAAATGCTTCAATAAATATCATTAATTTAAAAAAAACTCCCTTTTAGTTGGCAGGTGAATTTCCAAAAACCCAAAATCTGCACTTGGATATTTATGGCACTTGACTTGCAATGGAGTGATGAAGTTGTTTCCCATCACTTTGGGATATCATCTCCAAGAATGGTTGAGATTTTTTTGAATAAACAATTCAAATTACTTGAGAACTCGCTAACGAGTGATCACATCTAAGCAATATATGAAACAAAGTCCTTTGGCTCAAACTCAAGAACATGCTCTATTGCATGCTCTCCAATGTGCATATTTATGTGAATTCTGCAAGCATTGAACAAAGTGCACCCCACCAAAGCATTTGTCTTAAATTTCCTTCCATGGAGAATGTTTTTTTTAGCCTCATTAAGATGACCAACATCAACAAAAGATCTGCCCGATAATCATAGTGATCTTCCATTGGTTTGATACCATGATCCCAACTCATGGAATAAAGTATTACTAACTTTTTTCCACTAGCCTTGCATGACTACATGCAAAAAGAAGACCCAAAAATGTGACACGGTTAGGTTCACTACACTCTGAAACCTTGAAAAATTCTCCCAGTTTACTCTCATTTGATTTCTCTCTATTATGGAGAACGAAACATCCTGTGTCATCTACAATATCAAATTCTTTCCCTTCCCTCTGTTGTAACTTTTCTTCATTCAGCAGTAGACAACCTACATCATCAGTACTTTTGTTGATAATTTTTTCCAACACCTCTGTAAAAATGTCCAAATTTGTACTGCCATTTTCCTCACTTATAGGTTTTGAACTTAGAAGATCAAGATCCTTGCATATTTTAGGTCCTTCTTGAATAACCATGTCTCAACATTCAATTACATATGTGACAGGTTTTACAACTGGAAAGCAGTGCCTGAAACATCCAAGGATTTTGGGGAGCTAGAAAAATCCTTATCATAAACATATTGTATGGATGATGCAAAATCCAATGTACTCGATTTATCTAAAGAACCTATAGAGATCATATTGAGATTATCAATGCTTGAGGAACCTAGGGAACATGGAAAAAAAACTTTTCTGCAAGAATATGCATCCTCAGTGTCCTGAGGTAAACCACGGCCTAAGATATTTCTGAAGCTTAGAGGAGATCTTGAAGCCAAAACATTCATTGATTGACTAGTCAGTGTAGTTGTGTTAATTCAGAGAGAATTTCTTGCATATTTTCTTCATCTCTTGGGAACAAGCTCTATAGTTGAATAGGGAAAATATTCAACATGAGCATTATTCTAAAAAATACCTTCATTCCTTGTCCAAATAGGAACATTTACATAGCCAGATAAGAACCCTAAATTATGGGTACCTCACATATACCCCATAAATTTCTAATTTCTTTGAAGAAGACAATAAACTTTTTCCAGGATTCACCAAATTGGTAAATTCCTTCATCAATTTTCTCACTTTGTTTACATCATCCCACCTTCCAACTACAACATCAAGGTTTGACAAAAGTACATATGTTGCATCATGTTGTGGTTCTAGGTTAAAAGGCATTATGTTGCATGATTTCCTAGCTTTATATTTCCACGAATTTTGTAGATCCCAAGAAAATCCTCCCAAAATATATAATATGGTGAATGTTCAATACTAGAAATGGAACAATGATCCCTCCATCCATCCCTCCATTTACAATTTCCAAGATCAACCCCAATTGCACTTCTCTAACTGCTAAATAATGTAGTCGTGTATTATGAAATATGACAACCTCTACCTGTAGCCCCACAACCATAGAGAATTTAGAAGGTATATTCCCTACAATAGCTTTCCCTTGCTTTTCAAATCCTATAGATTCACTTCTATTTCAAGGCCAAGCTGTGCAAAATCTCTATTCTGCATTGCTATACCACTTTGTAGTGTACTCGGCCTCCTCGATACCGGGTACTGGGAAATTCCATCATTTCCCTCTGAATTCACCCATTAAACTCAACTCTACTACCAATGTATGTTATGCCCTACCATAGGATACAATTATACATGCAGATTCATGACAAACTCATACAAGCATCATATGTATACATGCAAAACTATTCTTTCGGCATACAACAATTAAACAGTGATAATACACGGGATTAAAGAGCATAAAACCACTTATAATCGTAACACTTATATTTTATGGAAGCTCAAACTGGCTACAAACCTTCGACTTTCCTCCCAGCCGTAGACCACACTACCCATAATCTCTCAGCAGTGAGTCACCCCCAACCTAGGGCTATTGCTCCACCAGGGCAAGAGCTTCCTAGAAAACTATGGTCTATAGTCAGTACCATCAAGGTCTAGGACAAGGTACTAAACCTCGACAACACTCCAACCTACAATCTCATTTCCCATCAGTGTGCACAACTCAAGGTAGTGTGCCCCCTTCTGTGCATTGGGGTCCCTCGGGCTGCACCACTACCCTTCCAAGGCTCGAGCACAGACCAACCAAGAAGTCTCATAACACTATGGCTTCAAGAGTTCCATCTTCCCTCAGAGGTCTCTATCTACCCTCTAGGCCCCACACCAAGGAACAACTTCTTAAGGATATAAATATAATCAAATCCCATTTATGTATTCTCCTTTGTTCCAATAAAGTCAATTTCATTTCTATTAAGAAAAACAGATTGGTCTTCATCTAATATCGTTTTGAGCCAACATTGTTCTATTTGAAGAGTTTCTGGGAATAAAACACCATTCTTGAAAGCCGTTGATTTCTCCAGGCATTCCTATATTAAGGTGCTACGTTAAAACATCTGAACAATGGGCAAGAATATTTAAATGGTGAGCATCTTCCACGTCCAATTAAAGTAACAGAGAAGTAGAATGAGAAGAGTTTCTAGTGGGAAGAACATTCCTTTGCAATTTTGATGGCTCCAAGACTGGCTTCTCTTTTATGTTAATAAATAAACTGCCATGCATCAATGGAAGACCAAAAGAGAGATTTCTATTGTCTAGCAGACCACCCTTGAGTGTTCCAGAACAAGTTGCTATTGGACCTTGACCCTATCTCTCAAGATCAACAACACATGAGTCCACTGTGGGATCAAGGTTTACAAACCTTTGCAAAACTTCTGCATACGAACTTCTAGCATCGAGTTGGAGATGCAGTTTTATAAGTTGTGGATCTCCATAGCTCAACCCTGTATACACAAAGCCATTATATAAATAAGAAATAGTTGAAGTTGTACATGTCTCCCTCATTCTAACACATCCCACTAGTGTCTTTCCAGGAGACATCATATCACTAGCATGACATCCCTTATCATGAGTTGCTAAGACCGCATTCTCAATGCAACTTGTTGCATCTTCCGCACCAAAGTCATAATTCAAAAAAACATTGCTCCACTGAGAACCATTGCCAAAGGATTTTCTTTGTCCTGGCCAACAATATTTGGAACCAAACCATACACAGGTTCCAAAAGTCTTGGCCCTGATTCACCAACACTAGCAGATGGAAGCATTTCAATACTTCCAGTTAGCATAAATGATTTATTTGACAAAATGTCACCAAAAAAGTTTTTGGTCACGATTGTATATGTGATACAATTGAATATCACAATAGTGACTGCCAACTACTATTGTTGTATCCTTCCAAAGTTGTGAAGCCTCCAACATATTGGCCTTGTCAACCAAGCAAAGTTTCCCATGCCATTTTTTTGGCAATCCCAAAGGCAATTTGAGCAATGCGATCAATATCAGACGTGGAATAGGCCTCTATATTAAATCCAATATGTTCACCCTTTTCATTTTCATAAGTGAAGACAAACAAATGAAGCAAGCCTATATGGTCGCTGAGCACGTATAGAAATCCATCCACATCAACTTGGTTATAATTTTCAGTGATAAACAGTCTGATATGTACTGCTCTAAATTCAGACGTACTGCAATAAATAGTTGTTTGTTCACCAATGATGATAACCTCTTCCAAAGGAGTTGGACCAAATATTAATGGACCAACAACATTACCAGACTGTTCTGCGACTAAGGACCCTCAGAAAAATCTGTTTTTCTTTAGAGGACTCTCATATGTCTTGACATGTCGTGCAACTTTGTTATTAATTCCATTAGACACCATGTCTTTCTTTGAAATGGACTGTGAATGCATAACCCTTGCCACTATTACAAGAGGAAAAAAGTGATTGTATTGTTACTTCCAGTAGATATACAAAAATTGGGACAAGGAGTTTGCTCCATATTTGAATTTTGTTGTTGGGAAATGAGGCTTTCTCTAGGTACATTATCTACAGCTAGAACATGGGCCTCTCTCAAAATTTGATTGTCATACCTTTGGATAGGAAGTGAAGTGCCTGAAAATGACAATTTGGAGCATGGTTCTGCTGGGATGTAGACTTACTGGTAGGTGTCATAAAGAGGGATACCATTAGAACATGTGAGGAAAGAACCTCTCCAAGAGTTAGACAAGATATAGTCATCAAAGATATTTGATTGGGGGGTCATTTCTTTGCTAAGAATGAAAAGCTTTGATGACTGTTATTTATCCTACTGCTGATAGTCCTCGTCTAAATGGTGGGTTTTATTTTCCTACACATATAGGTCATATGTGGCGATGTCATTGTTTACCTCAATTCTGGAATCCAAGGTGTGGGTGCAAAGGTCACCTTATTTACTTGCAAAGCATAGATACCCCTCCTCTTCATCAAGATGGAAAGAAACATTTTCTTCAATATGAGCATCCACAACAAAAGAGAAGAACCTCTTTGTTTGTATTTCATGAAGTAAATCTGCCACAGGAATAACCCTGTTCTTCTCTTTATCAGTCATTATCAACATCGAAAATAGGAGGACCATCAAAATGCAGCACATAAGTTTTATGATTGTTTTGTTCAAATTCAAGTGGCAAATCTCAGCTGATAAATACATCATCATTGGAAATTTATAGAGATGGGACACCACTCTTGTTGGGTGCTGATGAAGGATAATGGGAAAGCATGAACTCCCGTTACAGAGAGAAGAAATCATGAGAATAGTGTTTTGGTGAGGATTTTCATTTTCCTCCTTGGTTGATTGTTATGGTCTGCTTATCTCTTCATGGTTGCATTCCTTTCCTTTAGTTAGTGGATTAGCATGCTGGTGGATAATTGTATTTTTACTCTCAACATTATGGTATTAGTCTTGATACAGTGCATCATTCTGTTGTTATTTGCATCAGGTTGTATTCTTGGGATGAAGCATATCTTTTGAATTTGGCATATTCAGTCTTGTTTGGTAGCAGTAAAGGGGATTAATTCCAGCATGATTGAGGCCACAAAAGTACACAGGCAACAAATAGACCATGGTTTAAGATGTTTGTCCTTTTCATATTTGCAAAAGTCATCAATCAAAATATGATTTCATTATGTCCACCCACAAAAAAAGTGATGCATGGCAGCGTAGTCCCTGCCAGGTTGGTATGGGAGTAAATGTGACCTAGTACATGCAGGTTGCTAGAAAGTTGAAATACATGTGGTTTGTGTGCAGAAAATAGTAATCTCGAATTAGTTCTTCTTGAAAAAATATCAAAAATTATCAATGTTTGAATGGTTTTTGGACACAAAAAAATAGCATTACCGAATTGGTTATTTTTAAAACTAGGACATAGAAAGTCATCATAAATAAATAAATTATACATACAAAATATGTATTTGTAGCAAAGAGGTTAGAAAGCAAATTTTGAAAAATGGGGTCAAAGTGCAAATGAAACGAAGTGTTTGGCGCAAAATGTATAGGAGGGAATTATTGTGTGCAAGGTGCATATTTTGAAAGATGGAGCAAAAGTAAATGACAGTTGGCAGGCCGAGCACCATCTAATTTTGGAAAGTATATAGAAAACATTTTATTTTTTTGAAAGTATATAAGAAAGAAAAAAAATTGTTGACAATGAAAGATTAAATTTGGAAATTTAAATGCATTTTCAATGTAGACTGGTGAAAGATAAAAATATATGATGACATAAAATTAATAGGAGATAAGAAATATAAAAATTTTAATGTATTTGTGAACATTTTCCATAAATAAATTTGTTATAGAGAGTGCTGAAAGATAAGAGTAGAGTCTTTAGGATATAAAAATTTAGATGCATTTTTATTTGAAATCTGTCAAAAGATAGAATTTTGTTACATACCACTGCAAATGTTGAAATATACAAAGAAAACAAAGTGTGTTACATATAAACCGGAATTTCAATGCATTTGTCATGTAGACTGGGATTGGGACTCCCACGACCCATTAGAGAAATATTTACAAGAAACGGGATTGTGGAAAGAAGATAGAGTGCAACAGTTGCAAAAGAAAATAAATGGAAAGGTATAAGTGTTTGTCTATACATGTTTATTTAAGAAAGCGGAATAACTGGGTTGAGAAAGAAAGAAATATGGGATGAGTAAACTTAAAGTGAGGGTAGATATGAGTGCTTTGGCTATTTGCTTGTGGCTGCCCTTTCATTGATGTCGGCGATGACTGTGGTTTCAAGGATGTTCTCCAGGGCTGCTGGAATGCTGACAACTACCTGTTGTCTTTTGTTGGCGGCCTGTTTCAATTGCCTTTCGACCCATTCTTCAATGTAAGCCCTCATTGGGGCAGCGTTGATCTCATTCCTAATCTTGATGTTGAAAAGATCATTTTCTAATTCCTGGAAGTCGATAGAAATATTAGAGAGAGCCTGATGAATTTCCTCATTCTGTACTGCATATTTGACTAGCCAGTCATGGACGTGAGATTGATCAAATTGAAGGATGCTATAAAATTTTTCCAGAGAGAAGGTCTTCAACATAGCAACCTGTTTATCGAACTCTTCTCTAGTTAAAGACAAGGAGTTTACGATTAAGAGGGGGTCTTGGAAGTCGTTTGTTTTCCCGACTAAGTCTATATTTAACAACTTTGTGAATAATTTATCTTTCTTCGATATAACTTGTTCACATGACTGAACAATGAGACGTAGTTTGTTTACTTTTTCTTTCCAACTTGCATTCAATTGGCCAATCCGGTTTTTGGATGGAATATCTTCTTCTCTTCTTCTTTTTTTGTCATATTGTTGACAATCTTGCCAAAAGGGATGACCGTTTTTAAGAAGAAATTTTCTTCATCTTTTAATTCATCTTGCAAAATCTCGAGCAAGCTATGTGCCCTGGTTCCAAGGGAAGCGATGGTTTGTGATCTTTTCCAGGCATCGGTAACCAGTTCCATTCTTTTTGTGATATTGTTTTCCACATATCCTTTACAGAATGCAAGCAGGGTGGAGGGTTCTTTTACATTAGGTGCAGGGGTGCCAGGCATGGCTATTGCCAAAGGATCGACAAGCAATGGCATAGGAAACAAAGAGACTTCCAATTCCTTGACTTGGTCCTTCAGTCTAGGATTGTGGGTATCCATGTGTTCAATGGAGTCATGAAGCACTTCTTCGGTCGTAGTGTGAAGTTGTCAGATTTGGGACGGCCACATGTTGGCAACGTCAACTTCTGAACTAGATTTGTCTTTGATATTTTTAACATTTTTTTTCTGAAATATCTATTTTTTGTTCTGACTATCAAAAACAACGCTCTAGAACACGAAGGATTCATCTTCGTTAAAATTTTGGGCAACAGATATGTCCATTGGATGGCTATGGTGGATGGCATCCTCGGGCTGATCAAAGAAGGGGAACATGGCATCCAAATCAATGTCAATTTCCATGTTCTCAGTCTGAATTTCTGGGTCTTTCGCCTGCCCCACATTTTTTTTTCTCTTCTTCTCCACTGGAAGCTTGTGAGAGCTATTAATTTTAGAGTGAGGAGGGGCGTTATCTCGTCCTCCGTTTGAATAATTCTAGGTTTCTTTGTTGCTGTGATGGGCTATTCGAGCGATGCTCCGGGATGTCGTATTTTTTTGAGTGGGATTTTCGGATTGAACACTCTTGTCATTGGGGTCTTTTCGCTGTTGCGTGTACAATTTGGTGTAGCTTTTCACTGTCTCTACGTCACCGGCATCAGAGGTAGGCCCGTGAGTGTCTCTGTTTTTGGGCAGGTGTTTATTTACAAAACAATCATCGAGGCCAAGCGAATGTAAATGTTGTCTAAAAATATCACAGGGGTCGAATCCTTTTATGTGTTCAGCATATCTGAGGTTGGAGATACTAAAATGTGCTGCGAAATCGTCAAATGTGTTGACGTTTTTCAACATGCACTCCCTTATTTCCCAAGGCATAGCAATGAACTATTTTTTTTTCTTCCTTTGGAACAGATGGAACCAGTAGCTGTATTGACGTGCTACTTCTGCAATAAAAATTGTGTCTATAATGTGACATGGAAGGAGAGCAGGTTTTTCCATGGAGCCAAAAATTCTTATGACAATGTAATTATCCAAAGGTTGGATTGTTCCCTTTTTGTCCAAAAAATTAGTTGCATGTTCAGATAAGCGGGGAGCATTTTCTCGTAACAAGAAAAATTTGAAAACACAGAGGAAGCCATTAAAAACCTCATAAAAACGTTGGGAATCCTTGTGCTTCCACAAGGCCTGGTACTAGAACGTTACTGGGTGGAAATCGCAGTTGACATTCTTGGACAGAGACAGATGCGGAAATCAACAGGAATGTGATATTGCAAAAACTAAATAGGATGATATATAAAATTTCTTTCCCCTTTTGTAGCTTGACAATTGGGAAGAGATTTCATAAGAAATTATCCTTCCCCAATCAAAAATGGCTTGGTCATTAACTGTGAAATACAAAATGTAAAGAGCCATGTGGGAAATAGTAGTTGTGGATTCCTGTCTCGTTATTCTTGTAAACAGCCAGGCAATTTCGCAAAAAGGATTTTTAAATGAACTAACCTGCATGCTTGTAATATCTTTGGGAACTAGATCCGGGTTTTCCAAAAAAAGGGGCAAGAGGTCCAATCCATTATTATTCTTTGCTAGGAACTTCTTGCAATCTTCTCGTTTGAACATCAATGTTGGCTCGGGCAATTTCAGCATCTGCCGGAAGAGCTGAGGTGACAAAGAAACAAAAGAGCGGTCATGCAGTGGAATAATTCTTTTCTTTGCAATAAATTTATCGACACACCAAGAGACCAAGTCCTTACGATAAAAAACCTCAAGGACACAGCCTGCATGAGCAATCTCAGAGGTCCAAATCACTTGGTTCTCTGCGGCAGAGGTTGAGTAATAAGAAAATGCCCTGGACCAGTGGAAGTTCTAGTTGTGACAGCCGAAGATGTTCACTGTATCTCCACAGAACTGGTGTAGAACTGCTTCCATAGGTTTATGAGAATGTTTATTTGCTGCAGATGATGGTTTAAATGAATAGTCACAGCGAATAATGTAACTTTTTGCTAAATCTTGGTTAAATGCTTATGAATGGGAAAGCTCCTTGAGCTTTCGCTGATGAATGACAATCGGTATTAGTGGTGCATGATGAACTGTTAAGAGTAAAGTTTATTTGTTGCATATTTAGAAATGCGAAGGTGGCGGGTACGACGAAGAGAAATTAAGGAATGGAGGTTTCTTGAACGCGTGAAGGCCACACGATGTGAAAGGGATTTCATGATTTTGAAATGAACACTCAGAAGGGACAATATAATCTCCCTGCAAATTTTGGTTTAATGCACATGAATATGAGATTTCCTCGGCCCTTTCTCCCATCAATGACAATATATACGGTTTCTGCATGATGGCCTGTTAGCATTAAATGCCAGTAATTCCATATTTAGAAACAAGATATGTCTATATATATATATAAAAACTTTATATTTTCTTTTATTGTAGAGAAGTGCGAAGGTGACGGAGACGGGGGAGAGCAAGGAAAGAATGGCAAGTTCTAAAAAGCGGTTGGACGTGATTCAAAAAAACGTTACGGGGATAGTTAGGAAGAGATCATGAAGTGGGAGTTCAGCGGTCGGTTTGTATATTTGCGGAATTTTGGCAAAATGGCTAAGTATAGAATAGGAAAATTGCTAATTGCATGCGTAGCAATAAGATCTTATATATAATTTCCAACTGATAATTCCAAAAGGACATCGCACAGGAAACAATGACTACGAATTGAATATTTCTTCAACCCCACAATTTGAACAAACGGCGAAGTATGGAAAGCAGACAGATGGGCTTCAAAACAAGTTGACAATAGTTCCAATAAATATGCGAGGAAGCGGTGGTTAAATTGTATTTCTCGAAAGTTTTCAGTGCAAAAAATGTGCATCATGGAAAAGGGCATGATAGGTGGACTGTAATACAGAAAAGGGTAAAATTTCATGTTTCGTAATTTTTGAGTGCAAAATGTGTAAAACGGAAGAAATCATGAAAAGGGCATGATAGGTCGACTGTAATACAGAAAAGGGCATGATCTAAGAATGGTTGCAAATTTGTATATCTGTCAATTTTTATATAGAAAAGCTACGAATGTTGTTTGGAGGTCCTGGAAAAGTAGAGATGCAATGTTGATGCAGCCAGCGGGGTCCTCCTGTCAATTTCTATATCGCGAAACTCTGGGTGGCAGTTGTGGGACAGGGAACAATAGAGGGTCAATTTAAAGAAAGGGTAAGTGGTGGTTGGAAACACGTGAATTGGGAAAATAGAAAGGCGGAAGACATTTTTCGTAAGTGTGAATTGGTTTCAAAGAAGCCCCATTGTTGCAAAATCATGATCTACTAGTTATCAGAAAATGCGTTGTTGAAGATTACATTTTATTGCAACGTGTGCGTGCAGTTCTGTTCTTGATACATCATTCCATGACTGTAACATACCAACTGAAGTAGTGAACTTTGTTTTGTACTAATTATCTTTAAAACTTAATAATTGCATCTCCAGAAACAAGAAGAATGATTTTGTTGCAACATTTTACATTGGTATTAGTAAACAGAAGATCGAAGAAGTACGAGAGCACCGAAGTATGGCAATTAGAACATGCGTGAAACCCAGAAAAGTGGCAAAGACGAAGATTCCAAGGCCAAAATTTCATAATAGCAAATCCATTTAAAAAAATAAGAAAAGCAATGAGTATTGTACATATATGCTTAGAAATTGGATCCACTTCTTCGGTTGAAAACATTGAAGGTATCTGTGACAAACACAGGCACGAGTTCCACAGTATGCAAGATCCTTGGAGTTTTCTCCTTGATTAATCATCCTCTGCTAAAATTGATATTTTTCAGAAGCTTTTCTTGAGGAAGAAGACAAAATGGTTGCAGGGCAAGTGGAATAGCCCTTAGTTGAAACCGGATCTTCATAGTCAAAAAAAAATAAGTAGTACAACTTGCATATGCAATTACAGAGGCCAAAATTAGACCATTTTGGGAAGAAGGAGATGACTAGTAGGAAAATGTGTTGCAGCAGCGAAAGTTTTGCACCTGACAGCCGAAAATGTTAAACAAAATTTTTTTGGCTTAAAATATATCTCTGGAAGCATCAACATATGATTTCTTTACAGTCAAACTCTTCCACCCAGAACAGACTAATTTTGAACTCTGGAATTCCTACTTTGGAGGTGCAAAGTGGTTGTTGCATTCACTGTCTATTTTTTTTTCTGAAACTCCTTTTGGTGTTGTCATGACTGCGATCACTGAGCCGGGAAGGTCTGTTCGTTATGGTTCATTTCAATTTGGGCCCAGGAGTGGAAATATTTTCTGCATTGCCATCATCCATTGTTGTATCATCGTCCATCAGATCATCTTCTTCTGGCTTGAAATTAATGGCATAAAGTTTTTCGACAGGCATGACTGCAAGTGGGCAGGTTCTCTGAGCAGCCAAGGTTGGCATTGAATTTTTTGGCTTTAAATATATTTCTCAGTGTACCAAGGGACCATCTTGTTTTTTGCTCGTGGTCGGAGAGAGATGAATAGTAAGAATATGCCCTGGAATAGTGGAACCTATGGCCATTATGCCCCAATGTGTTGAGTGTGTGTGGAGAGAACTGCCACTAGAAGTTATTAAGAATTTTCATTTGCAAGAGATAATGTTTCAAATGAAAATCGGGGAAGGATAATATAAGCCTCCGCAAACTCTGGTTTAATGTGTATCAATGGAATATCTCCTCAAGCCTTTCGCTGATCAATGAAAATTTCCAGGGGTCGTGCGGAATGAGTTGTGACCATCACAGCTCACTAATTGCACAATTAGAAAAAAGTGTGAAGGTGGCGGTGGCGGTGACGGCGAAAAGACATTAAGAATCAGAAATTTCTTAAAAGCACCAACCCGTCGGCAAACAAAAAAAAAATATTGCGTCACCTTTGAAATGAATACTTGGAAAGGATAACATGCTTGTGCGCAAATATTAGTTTAATTTTTACTAATGACATATCTTCTTTGAAATTCCGGACATTAATGACAACTGTAACGGTTGCTGCAGGATGGCTACTAACATTAAAGCTTAATTATTGCATATGGAAAATGATCAGGCGGGTTACAAAAGAAAAACGGAAGAAGATATACCCAGGAGACGTGAAGGCCCGATGGTCCTCTGCCTGGGGAACGGGTTCTCGGCCTAGCGGGCTGAAAATTGAGCCTCTATTGTTATGTGTCTTACAAATAGCACCTACACTTCCGCGAGATACAAAATGGTAGGCGGAGTTGCACATTGGTTGGTTCAACATTGCGGATTGGTTGGTTAAACATGTAATTTTATAAAGTATGGACATCAGATTGTATAGAACATATCTGAATCCATGATTCCATACTTGGGCACTTTTTGTTTGTGCGTTTGCGGCCTGGTGGGCTGAAAATTGAATATCTATTGTTTGGTGCCCTACAAATAACACCCACAGTTCCGCAATATACAAATTGACAGTGGCAATTGCGGAGATGAGTTTCTATATAAAGTATAGACATGAGATTTTATACAGCATATGCGGATCGCTTATTCCATACTTAGGCACTTTTTTTATCGCGGGTTCGTGGCCTGGCGAGTTGAAAAAATACTTAATATTGTTCTGTGTCCTACAAATAGCACGCAGATTTCCGCAATATACAAATTGACAGCACGACCTATGGGTTGCTTGCTTGAACATTGCATTTGTATTGTTCTAGAACATATGCGGATTCTTCGTTCCCTATACTACAAATAGCAACCACATTTTCGCGATATACAAATTGACAGGAGGACCTACAGGTTGCTTGACTGAACATTGTATTTGTATTGTTCTACAACATATATGGATTCCTCATTCCATACTTGGGCACTTTTTGGATCGCAGGTTCGCGGCTTGGCGAGCTAAAAATTAAGTATCTATTGTTCTATGTCCTACAAATAGCACCTACACTTCCGCGATATACAAATTTACAAGCGGGCTTCTAGACATAGTCTCTATATAAAGTATGGAATGAGGAATCCACATATGCGCGAGGCACTTGGACATAGTCACAGCGCGAGCCACTTGGACGGTTCTGACAACCTTAAATGTTTACCTACATGCCTCAGAGCCTTAAATGTTTACTTAACATGTATATCACGGAACAGACTGGACATGAAAAATAAAAATAAATTTGAATAATTAATTGAATAAAATTTAACAAAACATTATCACATATTAATAATGAATACTATATTTAATATTACTATTACATGATAGATATCACAAATTTAATTTATAGTTTATGAATGGAAGTAAATGGGTGGGTTGCAAGTTGCAATACATGTGGTATCCATGGATAATTTAGTATTCCCAAATTAGTTTTATTTGAAATTTGTCAAAAAGTATTAATGTCTGGTACATCAACGAAGGTTCATGGGTTCACATTTTCCATTTTCCATTTTTCCATTGATATTCTATAAATTACTCAGTCTCATGTATATGACGGAATTGTTGGGTGCAAAATGTATATGACGGAAGTGTTGGGTGAAAAATGTATATCACGAAACATGCTGGACATGAAAAATGAAACATGTGAACCTGGGAGTCCACGAACCCGCAACTCCGTAATTGTTGGGTGCAAAATGTATATGGCGGAAGTGTTGGGTGAAAAACGTATATCACGGAACAAGCTGGACATGAAAAATGAAAAATTAAAATAAATTTCACCTTTATTATCATAAACAAAATAAAAATTCCAAATTTACATTTAAAAACGTTAAAAAATAATATTGAATAAAATTTAAATAATTGTTTATACTTGTTGGGTGAAAAATGTATATTGTGGAAGTGTTGGGTGCAAAAATTATATCACGGAACAAGTTGGACATGAAAAATTAAAAACTAAAATAAATTTCACCTTTATTATCATAAACAAAATCAAAATTCCAAAATTCCAAATTTACATTTAAAAACATATAAGTATATGACGGAATTGTTGGGTGCAAAATGTATATGACGGAAGTGTTGGATGCAAAATGTATATCTTGGAACATGCTGGACATGAAAAATGAAACATGTGAACCCGCTACTCCGCCAACCCGCAATTTTGTAATTGTTGGGTGCAAAATGTATATGGCGGAAGTGTTGGGTGCAAATAGTATATCACGGAACAAGCTGGACATGAAAAATGAAAAATTGAAATAAATTTCACCTTTATTATCATAAACAAAATCAAAATTCCAAAATTCCAAATTTACATTTAAAAGTTATAAGTATATGACGGAATTGTTGGGTGCAAAATGTATATGATGGATTATCATAAACAAAATCAAAATTCCAAAATCCCAAATTTACATTTAAAAACATTAAAAATAATATTGAATAAAATTTAAATAATTGTTTATACTTGTTGGGTGCAGTTTTTGGATCCTGGATTCGCAGCCTAGCAGGCTGAAAATAGAGTCTCTATTGTTCTGTCTCCTACAAATAGCACCAAGATTTCTACGATATACAAATTGACGGTGGGAGTTGCGGAGATGAGTCTCTATATAAAGTATCGACATGAGATTTTATAGAGCATATGCAGATCCATGTTTCCATATTTAGGCAGTTTTTTGATCACGGGTTTGCAGTATGATGGGTCGATAAAAGAGTCTCTATTGTTCCATGGCCTACAAATAGCACCAAGATTTCTGCGACATACAAATTGACAGGAGTCGCGAAGGGCTGCTTGGATGAACATTGCATTTGTTTTGTTCTAGAACATATGTGCATCCCTCATTCCATACTTGGGCACTTTTTTGGATCGCGAGTTCACGGGAGGGCGGGATGAAAATTAAGTATCTATTGTTTTGTATCCTACAAATAGCACCCACACTTCTGCGATATACAAATTGACACACGGACCTGTGGACATAATCTGTATATAAAATATGGAATGAGATTTTACACATTATATACAGATCACTAATTGCATATTTGGGCCACTATTGTGGCACGCTGTACAAATACATTGTTCTACAACATATGCGGACCTACGGGTTGCTTGGTTGAACTTTGCATTTGTATTGTTGTAGAACATATGCGGACTCCTCATTCCATACTTTGGCACTTTTTGGATTACGGGTTGGCGGTCTGGCGGGCTGAAAATTAAGTATCTATT
>JASDQU010101728.1:39647-51275 GCA_032191745.1 Picea mariana | reverse complement strand
TATATATATATATATATATATATATATATATATATATATATATAGGTTCGAATAAAGTGATTATGAAACAATAAGACAAATATTTTATGACCTTTTCCATGGGATTTTTTTTAACAAAATTGCAATATGTATATTCCTTTCAACATTCCAAAGATTAGTTAACATTGAGGGATCATTAAGAAATTCTTATCAATTAATAAATTTTTATCAAGTTGTTGAACTTTGTAACACACCTCCCGTTCATCATGACATCAACCTCTCATAACAAGTGCAAAAAAAATTTTGTGTGTGCATGTGTATAAGGGTAATAAAGACATTATACTCTGCATTGCAACACGACAACGAACATAACGCATGCAACTGTGACAACAACGTCACGACCTTAGACGCACATCAAGCATCTGGAAGCAATGAACGACAAACAACCGATGAAAAATAACACTGACTACCCGCCCGTTCTACCCTACAATGGTTAGGACCTCCAGGACACATAAGCAACACTCAAGCCCAGTTTCCCATCGATTTTGACCATTTAAGGTCTCAGGGCTGGCGACTATTCTGAAGAACAAGGAGGTATCTACATCCCGCTCGACTCAAGAAGACCAAGCCTACTAAGCTAAGGAAAATCATCCTAGCAACCCAACATTAATTACACAAGTAGCTAGAACCCTTACAGTGAGCAACCAAGCACATTAAATGTTTACATAACCCACTATAAACATTACTTATAATAAACATCAACACCCTCAACGGGCAACGCAAGCTGAAACGACTTCGTCAACAGCCCATAACAATATCTCTTAAGCAAGAAGTCGAAAGGCGAAGGAGTGAACTATTATCAAATTATTAAGGTCATCATAGTTATCATGAGGTGCACTGAGTTAGGCAGAGAGCCACTTCAAGAAAGATGAATAATAATACCCACTAAAATTTATATTAAAACAATTTCTTTTTATCCAAATTATAAGATAGATTTGTTAGATTTATTAGATTCACAAATATTTTACGAACAATTTGTTGATCTATAAGGAATTATATGTCTAAAATTTGACTGTCATGGATCTTTACAAAAATTATAAAATTGATTGAAAAGAAGAACTGAATTACAAATAATTTCAAAAAGAGATGTGAAAGCAAAGATCGATATTTCAAAATTGAAAATCTATATATTTTCCTTTTTATTTAAATAACTACATATATACCCCATTGAATACATTCTTTCACTTGAAAAAGAAATACAACCTTCGGATTTGGAGTCTACCATACAATTCTCATTTACATGGTCATTTGATTTCCATAGTTTGATACCATATTAAGTTCATAAGTATTCTCAAACACACAATTTTATTAATAATAAAAATAAAATTACATACTAGATGAGAGTCATAATGTATATATAACCCTATGTATCCCAACATACCATATATCCTTGACCAATAATGTCAATATAATATGACAAATCTGTGACCATGATAATCTATCTCTTACTAATACCTATCTTCTAAAAGTGTTCTAAAATAACTTTTTTTTTTTATTATTATAAAAATTTCTATCTAAATAAACTTAAAGATTATTAAGCTAACCATTTTAAGGAACATGAGAAATAGAAGGTCCATGTGTAACTAGCTCCCACCCCACACAAAGATGACACAGGCAGGTTATAAAAAATAAAAATTTGTACTTGCAATATTTTTAATTAGAATCAATACATCAGTTGTCCATCGATAATTAAAAAATAAAATTGTCGGCCACTTAATCTTGAAAACAGTTCTTCGATTTCACAAATAAACAAAAAGGTGAGATATTCTAGTGTGGTAAAGACATTTCACAAATTTTGAAGCCACTTTTTCGATTTAGAAGAATATCTATGAAAAGTAATTGAAATGTTCAATTCCTCATTCAAAATTTATTCACGACAGATGTGGCTTGCTTAGAAGAATATAAGTGGCAGTTCTAAAAATAAGTGGTTGTTATCAAGGAGTGCAGCTCAATGCAAAATCGAATGCGGTTATGCGGTTGAAGGGAAATCATAATTACTCTATTCAACGCAATTAATTGTTATTATCAACGCTGACCAACCAATCAATATCATTGCCAGAAATAACAGAAAGTTGTCAGCACTAGGGAGCCAAAATACTCGTCGTCAGGTAAAGGAAAGGAAAATGCATGGGTAGACACTGTCAAAAGTTCAGATTTCGAAAATCAAATTCAGCTCCTAACCATGCAATCTGGAAAGTTTCTGGTCTGAATGACTTAAGAAAAAAGGGCGTTTCAGCAGGTTAACCTAATCATAATCAAGGCGAAATGTTGGTTCTGTTTAAATCTGGAATGTACATCTGTAAGTGGAATCTTTATAACCTGATGTTGAATAAACCTTCTATACCCCTGAACAGTAAGATAAATTTACCAGAAGATCCAAATGCCTTTTGGATGCCTGCGTTAGGTTCTAATGGAGGAAGCAAAACGCAGAGTTTATTGGCCAAAAACAATGATGAACAGACAGAACGAACTCGCCAATTAAATGTTGTTTACATAGTTAAGCTCGCCATTAAGTGATGATTGCCAGAGACGATTATATCTTTATAAATGTTTGGAGATTCAACAGAAGTCGCCAATGGCCATACTATGACTTGAAATCATAATCAACTGGTGTTATATATTCTACCATTTCCTCACGCCACCCTTGTTCCAACTTCCTAGGAATTGCGTTGGTTCCGAATTCCTCTTGGAACATTGTAGACATCGTCACTATCACCACACTGGTCTTGTATTATTATGTCTTGTGGTTTAATGTTTTAGGTTTGTTTTGTTTTTTTTTAAATAATATACTATCCAAAGGTTAAGAACTTGCCACTAGGATTTCAGCGATACATTCATATGTTGATCTACAATCGAATTTTCCACGTGCTCTCATTATTGTAAAGAGGGCATAAACAGACAATGATGGTTATTCCTTGACGTGAGTTCTATCCTTCGTTCCTTACATGATGGAATGTCAGCGCCTTTAAGTGATGAACATACAGAAATGAAGTCGCTAGTTTAGATGATATTTACTCAGTTAATTTAGCCATTTAAGTAATGAAGATGCAGAATTAGATTATCCATCATTAACAAAAGTAGGGTAAAATTTTTACGGCTATCACATATTGCAATCGCTGAAGTAATATGTTTTTTCACCCATTACCGAATTACAACAGTAGAGGTAATATTTTTTACATCAGTTACACAATTACAATCATAGAAGTAATAAAACCAGTCAATCCAACAAGAACCAAACGCAGATTGAAGTTAACTACTTTTTACATCTCGGAATACCAATATATCAATGCTGACAACAGTAAGAGAACACCAGGGCCATAAGAATAACTTATCGAAGGGATCGCAGGGATTCTATCAGTCAAGGCGCAGAGAAATACACAACAAGGAAGAAAAATAATCCAAATGCCAATGTCGTACTGAAGGTCGCAAGTCAACAATCAGGCAAGGACATCCATAGAGGTAGATGACTAAAAGGTTCACCTTCGCTTCATTATCCTCGCACAGAAAAGCAGGGCGTTGAGATCCATAGGTATTTTAACGCTAAGGCGACGATCGTAGATCAGGATCCTGGCCGACTACTCGGGTGAGGACTAGTGAGCTAGGGATGAAGACTAAACAACCTCAAGGTCACAATCAACACCACAGGGTGGTCACGACATGCGGGAAAACAAGGCCATAGAAGATGACAACCAAGGATCTAGGCTAAGAAAATTTCAACCATCAATCTAAACATCCAATCTACTTACATAATCAACATGCAGATCCAATCATAAAACCTACAACATTCTACCATTCAAGTGAAGAAAGTGTACTGTTGCCTGTTCGCCCGCTCTGAGTGTCGTCCATGCGCTCCGTGCAACTCTTGCTCGTCGATCGTTGAGACTTCACCGGTACCTCTCAGCCAATGCTAGGGGTACTCTTCTTCCCCCTTAGCCCCCCGAGCCGCAAAGGGGCCACACACACTATCCATAGGTTTCGTCTAGCTCCCAGCTCACCTCGCAAGGCTGAGCTACCACTCCTCTCCGAGCTGAGTATCCCAACTCCCACAAGTAAATCAGTCAAGTCGATATTTCTGCAGCGTAACGTTATGCAAATAGAAGATGATCCTTTACCCTTCTCCTTCCCTCATTTTATAGAGTTTCAAACTTCCTTTCTTTCCTAAAATTCATAAAAATTCTTCTCCGTACAAGTGTCACCCATCCCCTACATTCCTCCATTAATTATTTTCTTTAATTAATTAATTATCTTATTTCCCTCACCCACCTAGAGTTACTCCTAGAATCACTCATAGGTGTCCCCAAATTCCCTTACAGGTTTTAAAGGCTTTCCCTATTATGAAATTGTTAATTCAGTTGAAAATTAGAAAGCTCTTAAATGGTGGATTCTTTACTAAGTTGACTTTCCGCTTTTTCCCTTAAGTTCCTCTTTTTCCCTTTTTATGTTACCTCTTTTCCCTAGTTTCCTATTTTTTAATTTTCCCTCTTTCCCCTTTTTACTTAGAACTCAAAAAGGAAGGTGTGAAAATTAACCCCTTTTCCCTTTTATCATTTAATTAGTATTATATATATATATATATATATATATATATATAATTATAAAAAGATAAAATAAGTAATTCCCCTTTTTACATTTATTACCACAGATTTTATTTTTATGAATAACTTAATTTCTTACTCCCTTCATGTTACAAGATTTAACAAAGGTCAAAATTATTATTAAGTTATTTTAATTTTTATTATTATTTTATTATTTTTTTTTTTGAAGACAAAATTTTATTACTAGCATAATTTAGACTTAGGCCTTAAATTTCGTACTGGGTGACATTTAATTAGAGAAATTGTTTTAAAAATTACTTAACATGTTATTTGTCTTAGGGCCATCTAGGTTCATCCCTCTATCATCAACAACGCGACGTGCCCTTTCAGGACGCACTAGGTTCTCCAAGGGTGCCACTCGCCTCATCTGTTCCCTTGCGCGATGTGCCCTTCGGGACGCACCACGTGCTCCAAGGGTGCCACTCGCCTCTTGACTGACTTGGTAGACATCAATAACCCATGGAGTCAACACTTCGCCACATGAACTTGTGGGAGACTAAGGGATTCCAAGGAATAAGGCCCCCACCTTATTATGCGCCCCTTAGAATCATTCTGAGCGACTGTCGCAATCTGCCCTCATGGCATCGTGGGTCCTCTCGAACTAGGTAATCGTTAACCTACAGTTCAAGTCGTGGCGGGAGTGCTAGTAGGCTATGGCAGGGCTGTTGTCAACACCTCTCCCTCAACATCTCTGGTAGTCATGTGTGACCCCTTTACTCCATATGTGAGTTTGGTCGGCAAGCCATCGTCAACCTGCATCATCAACAAATCATGTCAGAACATATCCACATCATATCATCTAGTTAGATGAACTAATATCACAGTAAAACAATCAAACCCCAAGGGCACAATCTCTGACTCGATCTGAAGTCCAAGGGGTTCCATCAATGCCTCTACATCCTCAAGGTCCAAAACCCTGCACACTCAGTAAAAACAGAGTCAATAGCACCTGTCTATGTCAATGTAGTAAAAAAACATGTCATAACCCATAACGCATTGTAATCAAAGTCAAAAGTTTTACTAGCATAAAAATCCGGATCACTTGCAAGCAAGTGTCCTCAAAGAATAAGTTTGCTCAGTGCGCCAAATAGGGATGTTACATACACCCCCTCTTGGTTTAAACTTCATCCCGAAGTTTCACAGTATATATGCTGAAATAAAGTCTATCACAGTATCATATGTCTATCTATCAAACAAAAAGGGAAACTGTTGGCGCATATCATATGCGTCCTCCCAGGTCGTCGAGTGCGGACTATAATTGTCCCATTGGACCTTGACCTGATTTACCGTTTGACGTCATAGCTGTCGAATGCGATGATCCAATATGCAGACCGGCTCAGTCGTGAGCTCTCCCTCATCCGATACCTGCAAGGAAATCATGTCAATAACATGTGTAGGATCACTAATATAATGTCTCAAAACAGATACATGAAAAACATCGTGCATACACCTCAAAGAATCAAGCAAGGCTAGTCGATAGGCCACGTGCCCCTTTATCTCCACAATCTCTAAAGGTCCCATGAACCTAGGAGAGAGTTTAGCTCCCTTCCCAAACTTGATCGAACTCTTATGTGGTTTAACCCGCAAGAAGACTCGATCGTCAACCTTGTAACTACGGTCGACACGGTGTGCATCGGCATAACTCTTCTGTCGATCCTGTGCTTCTTTAATCCTTTGTCTTATTGTTTGCATTTGTTCTTCCATTTATTGGATCACTTCTGGTCCCACCAGGACCCGATCCTCGAGCTGGTCCCAACTCAAAGGTGTCCGACACGGTCACCCGTAAAGAAACTCGAAAGGTGCCATATTAATGGTGCTCTGGTAACTGTTGTTGTAAACGAATTCTACCAGTGGCAAGAATTCTTCCCAACTCTTTTGTTGGTCCATCACATACATGCGCAACATGTCCTCCAAGGTATGGTTCATTTGTTTGGTCCACCCGTCAGTCTCTGGGTGATACGCAGTACTAAAGTTAAGTTGGGTTCCCAAGGCCTCTTGGAAACTCATCCAAAATCGTCCAATAAACACCGATCCTCGTTTGGATATAATCCTCTTAGGAAAGCCATGTAGCCTCACAATCTCACTGATGAAAACTCTAGCTATGTCAGGTGCCTGATACGTCGTACGCACAGGAATAAAGTGAGCACTCTTCATCAGAGTGTCTACTACTACGAAAATTGAGTCATGTCTCCTTGTCGTTAGTGACAATCCAACAATAAAATCCATCAAAATAACCTCCCATTTCAATTCCGGAATAGCATGCGGTTGTAGTAATCTTGTTGGGTGTCTATGTTCAACCTTTACCTGCTGACATTCTAGACATCTGGCCACATAGTTGACTATGTCTGCCTTCATTCCCTTCCAAAAGAATAAGGGTTTAAGGTCTGCCCTCATCTTCGTGACTCCCGGGTGATCCATGTACACTGCTCTATGAGCCTCACTTAGGAACAACATCCTCAACTTGTCGTTTGGCAGTACGTATATCCGACCTTTAAACCTCAATAAACCATCGCTATCAAATGAAAATCCCTCAAATCATGGTACCATCATTGTGTTTTGTCCGATAAAACCCTTGACCTCTTTGTACCAGTCATCGTCACACTGTAAAGTTAGAATCTTTTTACGTAGATTCGTCTGAAGAGGCAACACCGAAAAGATGTGTGGTCTCCGACTCAATGCATCCGCCACTCGGTTCACTGTTCATTTTATGTAAGTAACCTTGAAGTCGTACTCRCTAAGCAATTCTGACCAATGTCGTTGTCGYGCATTCAGGTCACTTTGCATAAATATGTGTTGTAGTCCACAATGGTTCGTCTTTAGTTCAAATTTTCATCCAACAAGGTAGTTTCTCCAAACCTTTAAGGCATATACGATGGCTAACAACTCCAAATCATGCTTYGYGTAGTTCTYCTCATGCTTTCTCAGTTTCCTCAAAATGTAAGCGATTACTCGGCCGTCTTGCATCAAGACTCTGCCTAAGCCTTCCTTGGATGCGTCAGTGCATACCAAGAAGTCTACGTCCATGTCAGGGACCTTTAGTATCGGTGTTGTTGTCAACAACTCCTTGAGCCTCCGAAATGCTTCCACGCATTTCTCGGTCCAACCAAACTTCTTATTTTTCTTCTGCAATTCTGTGATCGGATTTKCTATCTTCGAAAACCCCTCAACGAACCGTCGATAGTATCCTGCTAAACCCATGAATCTATGCACTTCCRAGACATTCGTTGGCGTAGGTCATTCCATAATAGCCTCAATCTTGGCTAGATCCACGRCGATGCCTTCGCTGGAGATGACATRCCCTAAGTAGTGAATCTTCGATTGATAAAAAGAGCATTTGGACAACTTCCCATACAATTTGTGCTCACGCATACACTGTAGTACCAAGCGCAAGTGCTCGTCATGCTCCTTTGTCGTCCGAGAGTAAATCAAAATATCGTCAATGAACACTTGAACAAACTTGTCCAAGTACCCGTGGAACACCTTGTTCATCAAACTCATAAATACCCCTGGGGCATTTGTTAGTCCAAATGGTAAAATAGCAAACTGGTAATGTCCAAACCTCATCTTAAAGGCGGTCTTAGGGATGTCATCCTCCTTGATCTGTAACTGGTGATACCCTAATCGCAAATCGATCTTGGAGAACACCATCGCACCCTTCATTTGATCAAATGGATCATCAATTCTTGGTAATGGATATTGATTCTTGATCGTGGCCTTGTTCAGTTGACGGTAGTCAATACAAAGCCTCCATGATCCATCCTTCTTTCGTATGAAAATAACAGGTGCACCACACGGTGACACACTAGGACGTATCAGTCCCAGGTCCAGCAACTCCTTCAGTTGCATTTTCAACTCTTGTAACTCCGGGATCGACATCCGATGAGGCGTTCTCGCTATCGGTTTAGTCCCTAGTTTTAGGTCTATGGTAAAATCCAACTCCCTCTCAGGCGGCATCCCAAGCAACTCCTCTGGAAATACGTCCGCAAATTATTTCACCACCGGAAGGTGTTCTAGACCTTCCGCTACTCCCTTCTCATTTAATGCAAGGATCGCATAAAGCTTGTGCCCCTTGAGCATACTCTTCCGTGGCTGTAAGGAAGAGATGAACCTCAAGGAAACTCCCTGGTTCCATCCTACAATCACACATTTCTGTCCCTCGTCATCGACCAAGCTCAATCGTTTTGTCTTACAATTAAGTATTGCCTCATGCGATTCCAACCAGTCCATACCAATCATGACGTCATAAGATCCTAAGATCGTGATGTATAGGTTGTCCCTTGTGACAAACTCTCCCAGGTTAAGGACACAACCCGTAACCTTCCCTCCAACCTTTTGTTTGGCTCCCGAGGCCATCTCTACGAAGATAAACTCGTCCTGTTCGACTTCCTTTACCTTAATCGTTTTTAGCACTGCACCAGAAATGAAACTCTTGGTAGCACCGGAATATATCAAAATACTAAGGGTCTAGTCAGCGACGATACCTGTCGTATCGAGCATAGTCAACTGATGCTCTGCCTCGTGGTTTTTCACCGCTACATGAATCCGATGGGCCTTGCCCATATCTCCCACAGTAGTGGGTCCGGCTGATCTGAACACTCTAGTCCTCTCCACTGGGCAATCGCGCTGGTAGTGTGGCTCCCCACACATCCAGCATCCCTTCTTCGGCCCAGTAGTCCTAGTACCCGAAGTAGAATATGACAGTCCACCGGCCTAGAACCCTGGTCTGTTCTACTAAACAAGCCTAAACTGTTGTTGCTGCGGGTGACACTGCTGCTGATGATGTGGTCCCCGACAAGGTGTCCGTTGCTGAGGCGTCGGTCGTCGGGGTGTAGTGAAAGTGGATCCCCTCTGGAAGCCACAATATCCTAGCGTATGTCTGGCTGGTGTCTGATGTTGCTGTGCTCCAGATGGAACATTCCCTGCTGGTCTCGCTGGAGTCATGGTCTGACCCCCGCTGATAAGTTCCTCCTCTGCTATGAGGACCTTCTGGACGACATCATGCAAGGTTTGAGGCATCATAATCCTGACCTTTGCACGTATTCTGTTGTTAAGGCCGAACACGAACCTGTTGACCTTAAGTTTCTCAGTGTTAAGGTGCGAAGCATACCAGAGTAGCTCCATAAAACGGGCCTCGTACTTGGGCACCATACGACCTCACTTTCGTAAGGCGTTGAACTCATTGATATGATGCTCAATGAATTCCTCTGAAAGGTACCTCTCTTAGAACCGTTCCTCAAACAATTCCCATGACACGTCTTTGACGGCCATGTTTAGCTACGGTAGGAGCGTCTTCCACCATAGAAGAGCACTCCCCTTCAGTTGAAATACCGCCATGCGGACCTTCATGTTGGAGGTATAATCGCGAAGTGTGAAGCACATCTCCATGTTCTCCAACCATGCCTCGATGGCTGCGCCATCCGAGGCACCAAAGAACATGGGAAATTTGACCTTCTCGACTTCACGGTGAATGCTACTAGTACTGACCGGAGCTTATGGTGGAACCTCAGCGGGTACCAGTGCCCTGGCCTCATCTTTGTCCAAACGGCTGATCAGTGCCTCAGACATGCACTGAAAAGATCTCATCATTCCAACTACATCATCAACCGCTATCTGCTCCTGTCCGAGAACCTGCTCATCCCCCTGGGGGTTAGACCCCACAGGCATGGATGCTACTTGAGGCGTCACACCTCCTCCCCTAGCACCCCGTCGTCTGCCTCCATGACGTCCTCTAACCATGATTACTTACATGCACACAAGTCAACTCGATTAGCAATAGTATAATCAAATCATATCAACGAAAGCTGTAGCGATCCCAAGTCACGGGTTGAACCGGCTCTGATACCATATGTAACGCACCTCTTGTTCATCACGACATCAACCTCTCATAACAAGTGCAATTTTTTTTTTGTGTGTGCGTGTGTACAAGGGTAATAAAGACATTATACTCTGCGTCGTAACACGACGACGAACATAACGCATGCAACTGCGACAACAACATCATGACCTCAGACGCACATCAAGCATCTGGAAGCAATAAACAACAATCAACTAACGAAAATAAGACTGACTACCCGCCCGTCCTACCTTGCAATGGTTAGGACCTCCAGGACACATAAGCAATGCTCAAGCCCAGGTTCCCATTGATTTTGACCATTTAAGGTCTCAGGGCTGGCGACTGTTCTGAGGAACAAGGGGGTGTCTACATCTCGCCCGACTCAAGTAGACCAAGCCTACTAAGCTAAGGACAATCATCCTAGCAACCCAAAATTAATTACACAAGTAGCTAGAACCCTTATAGTGGGCAAACAAGCACATTAAATGTTTACATAACCTAGTATAAACATTACTTATAATAAACATCAACACCCTCAATGGGCAGCGCAAGCTGAAACGACTTCGTCAACAGCCTAGAACAATATCGCTTAAGAAAGAAGTCGAAAGGTGAAGGAGTGAACTATTATCAAGTTATTAAGGTCATCATAGTTATCATGAGGTGCACTGAGTTAGGCATAGAGCCACTTCAAGAAAGATGAATAATAATACCCACTAAAATTTATATTAAAACAATTTCTTTTTATCCAAATTATAAGATAGATTTGTTAGATTTATTAGATTCACAAATATTTTACGAACAATTTGTTGATCTATAAGGAATTATATATCTAAAATTTGATTGTCATGGATCTTTACAAAAATTATAAAATTGATTGAAAAGAAGAACTGAATTACAAATAATTTCAAAAAGAGATGTGAAAGCAAAGATCAATATTTCAAAATTGAAAATCTATATTTTTCTTTTTAATTTAAATAACTACAGATATACCCCATTGAAGACATTCTTTCACTTGACAAAGAAATACAACCTTCGGATTTGGAGTCTACCATACAATTATCATTTACATGGTCATTTGATTTCCATAGTTTGATACCATATTAAGTTCATCAAGTATCCTCAAACACACAATTTTATTAATAATAAAAAGAAAATTACATA
>JASDQU010101728.1:1851-33145 GCA_032191745.1 Picea mariana | reverse complement strand
GGTGAAATCTCTCAAAGATTTCAGAGTCTATGTCTTACACTCAAAGATCATTGCATATGTCCCTTCAACCTCTGTGAAGGACATTCTTATACAGCCTGACATAGATGAAAGAAGAAGTAAATGGATTGCCAAGATCCTAGAATTTGACTTGGAGATCAAGCCCACCAAGCTAATAAAAGGGCAGGGTTTGGCCAAGCTCCTGACCGAATCTAATTATAAAGCCTTGGAAATCAATTGTATCAATGAGCAAGCTGAATCATCCAACAGGGGTTCCCAAAGCACTGTGCCACTATCAACATGCTCCTGGTATAAAGATATCGTGTATTTCCTGCAGGAATTGAGACCCCCTGATGGAATGGAAAAAGGCAAGGCAAGAGCTTTAAAGCTCAGAGCTGTCAGGTATTGTCTTATCGGCAAAGCCTTGTATTGGAAAGACCGCCAGGGGATATTAATGATGTGTCTGGACCCACAGCAGGCCCAGAAGGTTATGAATGACTTCCATAGCGGTCTATGTAGGGGCCATTATTTTTGGAAGACCACTGCTCACAAGATCCTCCGAGATGGGTACTACTGGCCCACCTTATTTCCTGATGTCTGCAGGGAAATTAGAGCTTGCATCAAATGCCAAAAATTCTCACGGAAGGAGCAACTCAAATCCCTGCCATTGAAACCTGTGGTGGTCTCAGCTCCCTGTCAGCAGTGGGGATTGGATTTTATCGGGGAAATTCATCCTCCCTCAAGTGGCCATCACCGATGGATTTTGACAGCAACTGACTACTTCACTAAATGGATAGAAGCTATCCCTACCAGAAGCACCTCTCATAGAGTAATCATCGGCTTCCTAGAGGACATCATTGCTAGGTTTGGCTGCCCTAGCAAAATTGTCACTAACAATGCTTCCCCATTTCGGTCTGAGCCTCTGATCAACTTTTGTGAACAGTTTGGAATTTCATTGATTCACTCTACTCCCTACAATCCTCAGGGAAACAGACTGGCAGAGTCCTCTAACAAAAGTCTAATCAAGCTTATCAAGAAGCTATTAGAGGATAATAGAAGAGCCTGGGACTCAAAGCTCAAATTTGCACTTTGGGCCGACCGAGTCACAACAAAGAAATCCCTGGGTCTGTCACCCTTCCAGCTTGTTTATGGGATTGAGGCAGTTTTCCCCACTCAGCTTGCCTTGCCTGTGGAAAATCTTCTCCATGACTATGAGGGGGAACCTAATCTTATGCTCAGAAAAATTCATCAGATGGTGGAAGTGCAACAGATCAGAGAACAGGTCCTAGACAAAGCTCACAATCTTCAGCAGAAGATCAAGCAAGCTTTCGACAAAAAAAACAAGAAGAAAGAGTTTGAGCAGGGTGATCTGGTGCTAAAATGGGATGCACCTAGGCAGGAGAAGGGAAAACACAGTAAATTTGATGCCCTCTGGTTCGGGCCTTTCAAGATCCTTGAAGCATTTTCCAACAACACTTACAGGTTGTAGGATCTAGAAGGCAATGAAGCTTTTAGTGGCCCAGTCAATGGGCATTTCTTAAAGAAATGTTTTCTATGAGCCGCAGCCGGCTCGTTTCATTTTTGTTTTGTAAATATTGTTTTTGTTTTTGTTTTGTTTTCTGAACTAATAAATGACTCCATAGCCCAACAACAAAGGCACTAAGTCTGCAAAAGAGTTCTTAGAGCATCACAGGGACGACTCTATCCCCCATCGAGCCAAATGTTAGCGATATTTCTTGCATAGGGGGGGTAGAACACAAAATAAGGGGTAAAAACCCACTTGTCCAAATTTTCGGGCGATAATGCACCCGTGGTAAGCAGCAAGAAAGACCGGGTGGTCGAGATTTGCGTGCCCAGATCAACGGTTCATATTGGATTCCGGACCCCCCTTGCCTTCCGATCTTTAAGAAAGGGGGGGGGGGTCCGAGATCGGTGGCGCAGCTCTCCAACGGTCTTGATGAGCGCGCCTGGATCAACAGCGATGAAGACCATTTTGGACCCCCCCCACCTTTCTACCTTTAAGTGGAGGGGGGGGTCCGAAATCCCATGTGCAGCTTCCCGATGGCCACGATCGTAGCACCCAAATCAACGGAGCTCGTGTAGCCCCACTCCTCTCAGCTGCCCTGTGCTTAACCAGTATGGGCCCTCCTCCTGTCATTTCATTCTTCCTTCCACCTTTCCCCTGCTGCCGTGTGTCATCCATTCACCTCTCTTCTTTGGTCCACGTGGCTCTCCTTTCTTCCCAGCATCTGCTCATTTCCTGCCACGCGTCCCGTTTCCTTCCACATCAGTTTCTCACCCGAAGGTGAGCTCGTTTCTCCCATCTTCTCCCTATCTACCTGGGTGTCTTCTGCCATGAATCATCCTCTGTCACCCCTCTCTGTCGTCACTCTCACTTCTCGCCACTCCTTCCACTCGCTCCCCGATGCCATCACTCCTACCATACACCATGTCCTCCGCGCTGGCCCTCATGTCCGTCCCTCAAGCTATTCGGTTGTTTCAGGTGGCAGCGTGAGAAGTCTTCCCTATCTCGAGATGCTAAGTTGGCCTAGCCATTCTCAATCCCAAGAAGCAGTTATTGAGGCAGTTGAGGGTAGTTAGACATTGTCTCTGCCATAATGGGGACGTCCTGCAATGAATTAAAAGAACGTCGATTCACCGATGTAACTGTCAGAAGATCGATCGCGTCTGCCATAAGTTGCATGGTTATTCAAAGATTGCGGCTGTAGAGTGTCAGAAGCCATGCAGACGCAAAACCTTTGATTCATTTTCTTGGTCCCGCTGCTGTTGTAGTTTTGAGTATATGTAGGCATTTTTGCCATTTTTGTATCTATCGATGGTAGAGCTAAGCTCCCGACTGTAAAGTTTAAGCAAATACTCTGGTTTCCTGGTTATGCCTCTGTGTTTGAGACTTCTTGGTTTATAACAAACAGTTCGTCTTTCTCCCATCTTTGTTTCATCTCATGCCGGAGTGTTCACAGTGAAGGATTCACGTGGATTGTTGCAGTTATGCTAGGATAAAGGATTTGTTGTGGCATTCTTGTACTCTCTGGTTTTGTGTGTTTGAATGTAAAAGGGTTTTGCGTTTGAATAAATTCTTCTCCAGTCTGTGATGAACCTGATGTTTATTATAGACCTCTGCATCCTTCTTGCATAAGTCTTCCACCTGCTCACCCTTTTACTATGACTCACTGTTTGAAGTTTATCAAGACCTCACTCGTTCATGCATGCCTGGTCTAGTTTCCGAGTTGAGATCGTGCTGTTTTGAGTTTTCCTCCATTTGATCACCCTTTAAACAAACCATGACATTAATCTAATGGGCGTCGGGATTTGCTCCTAGTAGCAATCCAGGGGTGACTTCTGATAGCCAACACGATCCTCATGATCGACAATTCTCAGCCGAAAACTAAGAATATTGGTGTCAGAATGTATTCATACCTTATGGGTACCTTTGACTTCGTGGCACCAAATCATCTTATCTATGCCATGTCCAGTAGGTCTTCTTCATTAATGAGGTACATTCCTTTCAACACTTTGTATTTTAATGATCCTTGGACCCTACCTTCTTCGATTGAGTCTTGTGAAGGTTAGTCACATACTAGACTGGCTATGCCACTGTCGGTGGCAAAGATAGTGTATCAGGCTATTCTTGACTCTTTTGTCGACCTAGATCCAGTCACTTTTCATAAGGATGAAGAGGATCCCGTTCTTAAGATCGTCTGGGATATTGCATCATATTGCTCACATGACTGCCTCGATGATACTTTACCTTCAGATGAAGAAATCATAGAGGCCATGAATGGTTCTGACAAGCCATGGGATGATATGCACCATCGCTCTTATTTCCTCCTAGAACTTGCTAGAATTGAATAAGATGATTTTAGATATACCTTGAGCGAGATATTTGGTCATGACATAGTTCCACTTGATACGCATGATATTTATACTGAAGGAAACATGGAGAGTATCTCTCCTACCATCACGATCGATATCTCTCATATTCCTGGTAGGGTTGAAAATGTGTATATCGGTGAAGATTGTTCAACGGAATACATTATGATCTACACTGAGCTCTTCAAATAATTCCGCAATGTATTCACTTGGTCATATGAAGAGATGCCAAGAATCAACCCTCAAATTGTCGAACATGAGATTAAAACCTACTCGGATGCCAAACCTATTTGAAAATGAATTAGAGCTTTCAATCCTAGGAAGGCCCCTGCTATTAAGGCAGAGGTGGAAAAAATGATTAATGATGGCTTTATCTACATGGTTCCCTTGACTGAATGGGTATCTGATCCCATTCCTGTGAATAAGAAGCAAGGAACCATCCGTGTATGCATGGATTTTCGAGACCATAATAATCCCTATCCTAAAGACAACTTTCTGACACCTTTCATTGATCAGATTATTGATGAGTATGTGGGAAGTGAGGTTTTTCATTTTATGGAAAAATTTTCAAGATATAACCAAATTCAGATTAAGCCCGAGGATAAACATAATAAGAAATTTATTTGTCCTTGGGGTACTTTCACATACCAGAAGATTCCTTTCGGCGTTAAAAACTTTGGAGCAACCTTCCAATGAGATACAACCTTGTAATTTCGTGATCTCAAGCATATAGTTGAATCCTATCTCGATGATCTTGCTTCTCAGTCCCGCAAGAAAGTGGATCACTCTACCCACCTTCGACTAGTTTTCTAAAGATTCTGCCATTACCACATCCATTTGAAGCCTCATAAATGCATCTTTTGCATTAGGTCAGGTCATCTTATAGGATTCTTAGTCTCTAAGACTGGGATCATGGTGGATCCATTAAAGGTTGAGGAAATACTTCGATTTCTTCCCCCCCACACTATTCTTCAGCTTCAAGGTTTATAAGGGAAAGATACCTTTTTGCGTCGGTTTATAGTAAACTATGCCAATATTACTAAGGGTTTCATGCATCTCTTGAAGAAGGACACCCCTTTTATCTGGGATGATTGAGCCTAGGAGTCCTTCGATGCTATGAATAAAGCCTTGGTATCGATGCCTCTGTTGAAGCCTCTAGACTATAGTAGAGATTACTTGCTTTATATCGCCACGTCTGAAGGGATGATTGGTATGATTTTAGTTCAGGAGGATGATGAGTTCCGTGAGCACGTCATTTATTATCTTAGTCGAAAATTAGTCGTCCTTGAACTCAAGTATTCTCATTTTGAGAAGCTAGCTTTGGCTGTCGTTCACACAGTTCAATGATTACGACACTTTATATTGATTTGCAAAACTACTGTGGTTGCCAAATTTAATCCATTTCAATACATCCTTACTAGGTGTATCATAGGGGGATAATATAACAAATGGATTGTCATCTTATAAGAGTTTGATCTTGATTTTCCCTCAGAGAAATCCAAGAAATCACTAGATTTTGTGGAGTTAATATCATACTTCCCTTGATTAGATGAGGATGTTATTCACATTGATTCATTTGAGGATGAACACATTTTCCTTGTCTCGTCATCAAACCCCTAGTATGGAGATATCGTGATCTATATTCAAACCTTGAATTTCCCTCATCATATTTTGAGAGATGACCGATGGCGCATACGATACCAAGCTAAGAACTACCTTATCATTGGCGAAACTTTTTATCGTCGAGGAGTAGATAATATCTTGATTCATTTCTTGACTCACAAAGAAGCTGAGTCTATTCTTAATGACTATCACAATGGGGCTTGTGGTGGTCATCTATTCGGGCTTGTGACAACCCAAAAAAGTTTGCAAGCCGATCATTTTTGGCCCTTTATTTTTAAAGATTGTGCGAAGAGGTTAGGAAGTTTCACCCCTGCCAAATGTTCACTCAGAACATGCGCTCGCATCTAGCCTCTCTTCACCCGGTCATTACCATCAGTCCCTTCACCAAGTGGGGGGTGGATATTATGGATTGCAACCCAACTTCGGTTGGGGGGAATCAACATATTATTTTGGCCGTAGACTACTTTACTAAGTGGGTCGAGGCTATGCCTATATTTAAATCCTATGGTAATACTACTGCATTTTTCATGTTCAATCAAATTATAGTTAGGTTCACAATCCTGAGTGAGATTGTCATTGATCATGGCAGTCACTTTTAGAATGAAATGATGGAGGAATTAGCATTGAAAATGGGGTTTAAACATGGTCATTCTTCCCCTTACTACCCCTAGGGAAATGGACAATTAGAGGCCATGAACAATTCTCTCAAGACAATTTTGCAGAAAATTGTTAGCTAGATAAAATATGACTGGCATATCATGCTTTACCTTGTGCTTTAGGCATACTGAACCTTGGTCAAGACTTCCACCTATTTTTCTTATTTATAGTTAGTACATGGTGTGGATTTGATCCTACCTATTGAATGCAAAATCCCTTTTCTTAGATTGGTAGTTATGCTCCTACCTGACACTTATGATCTCGAACAATGCCTCGTGCACCTAGAGAGTCTAGATGAGCAGTGTCACAATGCCTCTACGACTGTCGAGGTGAATAAATGACGTGTCAAGGTCCAATATGATAATTATGTCTGTCCTTGGAAGTATGTTGAGCATGGATTGGTCCTCTTGTATGACCAAGCCAAAGAACCACTGGGGGCAGGCAAGTTCAAACCCATGTGTCACAGTCCCTATATCGTGTGACCTGTCTTAGAAAAAGGACCCTACGAATTATAGGATTATGAAGGAAATATGTCTGCAGAGCCCAGGAATGGGATCTACTTGAAAAGATACTACGCTTGAGCCCCAAGCTCAGGTGTCACTCTTTGTATACTAATGTATTTTAGTGTATATATATTTTCCTCTTTTCTTCTTCAGATTTCTTATCAAGTTTTCCCTTGGTTGGCAGATGTCAACGATGTCTTTAGTCTACTTAGGATTCATAGACAGGGCCAGTCATCATACATAGAACTTGGCTCTCACCTCTTGGGTTTTTTACTCACCCAAGGATCTACTGGTGTCTTCAGGTGGCGTTTTCCTAGGGCCATCAACGAGTAATGTGGTCGAATATAACATCGTTATAGATATTTTACGTGATACCATTTCACATGGTATTAGTTATTTAGAAGTTATCCTAGACTCCCAATTAGTAGTATGTCAATTGAATGACAGTTACTGTGTGTGGGACCCTTATCTACTCTAACGATTCCAATGGGTAGGACTTTTGGAATGAAATTTTGATTTTGTTACTTATCATCACGTACCTAGAACTTCTAATTATGTATCCGATGCATACACTAATTATGTTTTAGATTGGAATTTGTCACATAACTAAAGCAAAGAAAACACATTCACCAATGTACAAATTGTAATATAAGTAAAGCCAAAGGTCACTCTTTTTATATTTCATTCCTTAAAAAAATATGGTGTTATAGTACAAAATTGGGGCTCACGCCCTCAAAATACATATACAACCGATCAATACAATAATCATGACATTTACACTTATGGTGTTGGATGAGTGTCATAATAGAACAATAAAGTGTTTGCGAGATGGTAGAAGAGTCACACCCAATCATGGGGCGCACCTTCCAACTGTCGTTGCATCGCCTTCGACAGATCCTCTACCTGAACCATGGGAATTCTCTACATCAAACAAGATAGGTTTCCTTGTATGTTTTGAAGCACTATATTTTCATCTCCTTCCATTGGCTTGTCCCCCCGATGCCTCTGCCAATGTCGTGGAATTCCTTCTGGCCGTCGCGGACCGACATCTACGTAACATACATATTAGTACTTGACATCATCCAAAAATATAATTGTTTTCTTATACAAAAATACAAAAAATGAAATATTCAATTTTTTTTTCTTACCTATGTCTCCGTAGGCAGAACTTTGTGGTAATGGCATGTCCGAATCTCCTCTGAAGTAAATCCATGCATAAGGGTATTCCTCCAGAGCTATCACCTGCCACCTCCACCAGAAGAAAAACTCATCGTTGTAGGGTGTATGCACCCTACCTCTTCCCAACCGCCTCATCACCTCGGTCCATCGAGCCATGGATGGATCACGAGGTCCATGCAGAACAATATCCACTCTAGGGCCCAAGCCCGACACCCGTAAAAATAAAAAACTACATAGGATAGATGTGAACCTGAAGTTCCTCTTCCTACCCTGTTTGCATTCTATCACCAGTTGTAAACTGTGGGTTGCAAGCACTCCACTGAATAGAACATAAGTGGCCTATATTCCTGATACAACAAGTCCGACCCTGTGATCTGTGTCAATACTAGGACAACAATCTTGAGACTCAGATTTTTTATCGCTCTGATCAGGAGTTGGCTCCCTAACTTCTCGATCCTTGCAATGCAATGAGTGGATATGTAATCCTCTATGTTCATGCAACTCCCAGCACCCCGAGCTTTGAGGTTCAACACCTCACCCCAAGGTGACAATCCGTTCAAAACGTATATTTCCTCAACTTCAATCCTTAATGGTTTTGCATCGAGGTTGAAGGTCTCTGTATCTAGATCCCAATAGTTCACTAACATATGGAGCAGTCTCACTTGAGCCCTCATGCATTTGAGAACCCAAAACTTGTATACCCCACATCTCCTTAATGCCATTTGACCCCCTGGATTGTTAGGATATTTAGACACTTAGGAGTTAGTTAAAATCTACTTGGTATAATGTGTGGTTAGGTAAAAGTGTGTTTCTTTATTATGCATTAGTATGCATTTGTATTTAGGAAATCCGATGGTCACGATATGTTCCCGACATAGAGTGATATGACGGTTCATATTCTACTCGATCTTAACGACCATTGATCCATGGCTTAGCACTCGATTGGTACATGATCTCTATTTAAAGAGCATGGAGGGTCATTTGCCGATTATCGATTGTGAGAAAATCTCTTGTAAAATCTCTCTGTAATCTTTTCTTTTGCATTAATAAACTGTTCCAAGTGGCCACGTTGGCTGGGGCCATGGATGTTTCCCCGTAGGGTTTTTAGCATGTCAAAACATTGGTGTGTTGATCTTTGATTTGGTCATGTGAGTGGTTACTGAAGGTGTCCGTCCTCTGTTGGAATACCTGTTTTGTCGAACATAGTATTAGAGCCTATTTGAAGACCCACTCGTGTTGTAGATCGAGATCATGAAACTGAGTTGCCTCATCACCATTTTGTGTCATTTATGTACATTTATGGGATGAAAGGAGTGTTCCATTGCATCTAGAGTTCTCTTTTCAGTCATGAACACTTTTTGTTTCACTCAAAAAGGTTTTCGTTTACCCAATATACGACCATTTTAGTCATATCCGGAGGTATAAAGCCTTAATACACATTTTAAATTTTTTTGCAGAGAATTATTTTGGTTTTATATTATTTGTTTCCACGTTTCTACTATTTTAGATCTGCGTATACTCTTTTCACCGCGCCTTGTGCGATATCAAAAAATAAGAAACATATAGGAAAAGGTGCATCTTATGGGTAAGCTAACCGAGATCTAACCCTTGTTATCATCGAGAAGCAAATTTTTTTTCTTGTGTGGAAATAGTTTTTTTTTGCATGCTCTCCAAGGATGTCTTCCACAACAACAACAACACCCCCAATCCTCTTTCAAAACAATACAATATGTTTTGCTAGCCCATTTGGTTAAAATTTTCCTTATTAAGTAAGAGGTGTTCAGTTCAAGTCTCTATTTTTGTTACTTTTTTTGAAAAACAAGTTCATGCTCAAATTGTAAAGTGTATTTCAGTTCAAGTATAAAAGTGAATAACTATAAGTAGCTTTAATATTTTATTTTAGAGTTATTTATTTTGCATGCAACTTTTCTTTTATAAATTAACTTCATTGTAAAAGTGATCTCCACTTCTCTTTATAAAAGTGGGTCACTTCATAAAGAAACTTACACCATCACGTGGTCCTTTGGTTACCGTTTATGCCTTTTTTCTAAAAAGGCATAACTTTCACATCCGAAGTCCGTTTTCAGTGCCGTTCTTTTTTTAAAACCGCATAATTTTTGTAGATCTTTCCATCCAGATCACCACTTTCAGTTTTTAAATCCATATTATCTACATATTTAATATAGATTCTTCAATTACTCTTTTTCTTACCAGCACTAACTACTTCTAATGGAAATCCCATATGGAGGATTTATTAAGAAGTAAAGGCTTGTATCAGATTACCTTGGGAAATGAAACATCACCCACTGATGCTGATAAGAAAGTCAAATGGGATAATAGGTATGACGAAGCACATGGATTAATCAGAATGTCCATCTCTCCTGATTTAAGGTTCCACCTTAAATCAATTGATAAACCCAAAGAAGCTTGGGAAAATATTGAATCTGTGTTTGGTAAACACAATATTATTCGAGCACAAAAGTTATAAAATCAAGTACTGACTTTAAGTCCAAGTGATTTTTATTGCATTGAAGACTATCTATCTAAGTTTAAAACAATCATAACTTTATGTGAAGAATGTAAGATAAAGATAGACGAAGATTGTTGCATCTATCTTATTCTTTCTAAGCTAGGTAGTGCATATTATGTGTTTGTATCTACCTTTTATGCCATGCAAGAGGATCTAGTTAAAGCTTATGTAAAACCCACTCTTGAGAACTTTTGTGATGCTTTGATTAGAGAGAAAGATAAGCTTGTACAACTTGAAGTGATCAACACTGCAGGTACCTCCAAAAAATCCTTAGTCATCCATCAGAAAGATAAACCCAAGAATCCTAAGAAGCAACATCCTCGCCACAAGAAAAAGAAATATAAGGGTCTCAAACCCACTCAGACAGCTTTAGATCCTAATGGTGACAAATGAGCAAAATATAAAAATAAGAAGACTGACAGACATTGCAACTTTTGTGATAAATATGGTCATGATGAGTACAAATGTTTCAAGAAGATGGCATATTTAGAAGCAACGATGAAGAAGCACAACATCAATGTTGATTCTACTTCTTATTCTTCTTCTCATGGACTTGCACTTTCTACTTCTGGTTTCTCCTTCAATACAACTTCTAATTCTACTTCTAATGAGTGGCTTATTGATTATGGAGCATCTTATCATATGGCTGAGGATAGAGACATATTTTCTTCTCTAAATGAATGTAACACCAAGAAAATATTTTTTGGTGATGATATCTCTCTTAGTGTTGAAGGATCTAGAACCATTCAAGTAGAAAATGGTCATTTCACTGATGTATTATGTGTTCCAAGTATTTCTTGTAACCTTCTATCAGTATATCAAATAACTCTTTAAGGTGAAGGTAAAATCATAGAGTTTTCACGTCACTAAGTTGTAATCAAGGATCTAAAAGATCCTAAGCATGTTATTGCAACTGTAATTGCTGATAATATTATCAGGTTGTGGAAGTTTGACAACTTTGGGTCATCATCTTTTTCATCAATTTTTGTTTCTCATAGCGATGACTTGAGAAAAATTTGGCATGAGTGGTTTGGTCATCTAAACTATTTCTCATTGCAATAACTATGTAATTGACATATGGTGTCTGGTCTTTCTCTTGTTTCATGTAGAGATGGTGTTTGTGTGGGTTGTGTTTTCGACAAACATCATCGAGACAACTTTGACAAAGATGCCTCTTGGCATGCCTCGGGCCCTTTGCAGGTTGTTCACAGTGATTTGTGTGGTTCACTTTCTTCTCCTTCCTTTATGGGTGCAAGTATTTCTTAACTTTCATTGGTGACTTTTCCAGATGTACTTGGGTTTACTTCTTAAAACTTAAGAGCGAAGTTTTTGAGAATTTTTTGGCCTACAAGGCCCTTGTAAAAAAACAATATGGAAATCAAATTCAAAGGTTAAGAACATATAATGGAGGTGAATACGTGAACAATAATTTTACAAGATACTGCACTACATAGGGAATCCAAATGAAACACATTGTTCCATAGACACCACAACAAAATGGTGTTGCCAAAAGAAATAACCACACATTAAAAGAAATGGCTAATTATATGATCCAATCTACGAGATTAAGTCTAAAGTATTGGGCAGAAACCATCAACTGTGAAAATTACATAGTAAATCACACTCCCACAAAGAATATTACAAATATAACACCAGAAGAAGCTTGGACTAAAATTAAACTAGATGCAAGTCACTTTGATGTATTTGGCAGTATAGCATGGGCTCACATTCCTGATGAGCAAAGGAAAGCATTGCAGCCTAAAAGTGAGAAGTGTATATTTGTTTCTTATTCTGAAGACGCCAAAGGTTATGGACTTATTCAACCACATTGTAATGGAATTATTATTAGAAGAGATGTTAAATTTGATGAAAATCTCTTGGCTTGCGAGCCTAATTTGACATTTGTTCCTTCTTTGGCCTGTGATCCTAATTCGACGCTTGTGCCTTCTTGAGTCTGTGATCCATCTTCCACGTTTGTGCCTTCTTCTATTATGGTTTCTTCTTTATATGATGATAGTGAGGATGAAAATCCATGTTCGCCTTCTCAGCTTCCTCTAGACGAGTCCTTTGAACCAACACTAGCTCTAGCTCCACCGCTTCCTAGATGGGTTCATTCAACATGAGAAAAAGCTGTGTTGAGACCCTAAATTAACATCCCCACTACCCTATTTTACTCATCATCTATACCTTTTTGGCTTACCTAAGCTTGGGTAATGACAAAGAATACTACCATTAGCCATTGATAAGGTCATGAGGTAAAGTATAATTAATTCATGCATTTTTGTGGTTTATTGAGCTAGGAGATTAAATGTTTCATGTACTAATGCTTCAATTTTCCATGTATAATCTTTGACCTCTAGATAAATCCAGCCTTCTTGTACCAGCTCATCTATTCGGTACTTGTGCACCAGATTGCCACTGTCTGAATATAGTACGAAGCACATCCGGTACTAAATCTCACCTGTCGCGATTCGGTACCAACAGCCATGGATTGTCGTGATCTGGTACCACCATTCATGCACTGTTCAGATCTGGTACCATCTACCTGTCACGATCCGGTACCAATTCAAGAAGCTGAATGTACCAAGTTTAGCTCCCGATCGTGCCCAAGACAACTGTTGAGTGTTTATTGAATCATAAATGCTTTAACAAAGCTATGTTAGGATAGTTTGTTATTGCTTCATCCTCATGCACTTCGTGTCATGAGGATGAATCTTAAAATATGTAACCGAATAATTAAATTTAACAATTGATTGATTTGCAAACGATTTCACCTCCTTGTGTTTCACGACTAAGATTGTTTAAATAATCATGACAAGGATGGTGGAAGTAGTAGAGAGTTAGCATAATACAGATGTGAAGCAGCGTTATATATTGCAGAACATATTCTGGGTGAAGATTAATAGAAGGACGTCATTTATCTCTATGCCTTGATCATCTATGATTGAATGTGAGTTGAGTTGTTAGCATAGTTTGATTCTATGTTTTGAAGTTTGAGTGAGAGTAATGTGTGGGTTGAAAAAAGTTTACTGTAGAATCTAGTCGCTGACCTATTAAAGTGGCAAGGGCCCACCACCCAAAAAAGTTCAACACCTTCATAGATTAGTATTATCATTTTCTTTCAATAGTGTGAACGTTAGATTAGATGAAACTTTAATTCCTTCAGATGATAGTAGTATAGTTTAGACTAGAATTTTAATTATATGAGTTTTAGAGAGCTTTACTCACTCTATTTTGCATATGCTCTATTTTTATGATTTTGATTTTGTTTCATAGACATGAATGTTGGCAGCAGTAGTCAAACATATTTGAAGGAGAACTAGTGAAGTTTACAACAACACATTGTGAACCACAACATACTGAGTATATTGACTATTGAACTACCCATGCTATGTCTTGATGATTGATGTGTGATTTCCCTTTCAGAAGTGTGGTTGCATAGTTAATTCTCTGGGTCAGATAGCAGAGCTGATCTGTCAGAAGAAATCCATCTCATACTTGCATGTGCCATAATGGAGTAGATAACCTCTCTGTGAAAGACAACCAAAGTGCATTTCGGTTTGCTAGTTTGTTTTATTTCCAGCATACATAATCTATAATAGTTCTATAATCATGACATTAGAATTACCTTTCTTACTGGTGTCTTGTAACTTTGTTGATTACAAATCCCAGATTCATAATTAATGAGTGCATTATACTAAACATATAAGCAACACAACATTTTGGCGCTGTTGCCGGGGAGTTGCAAACGGTAGGAAATAATTTTTATCTTATATTGTTTGCATAAATTTTGAATGCTTTTAAAGGATGCTTGAGGGAGGAGGATAAAATGTTTAAGATGTGAGCGAAGAGCCACGCGACCAATAGAGTGGGGTTCTCTGAAGCCAGGTTGCCTTCTTACCTTCTAGATAGAATTAGGATTTCAATTCAATTAAGAATCAAATTTTCATTTTATGCATAGATATAGAGATAACAAGGGTAGATTTATAAGATCTAAAGATTCAAAAACAACCCCCCCCACTAATCCAACTGACACTGGTGTAGGAAAAATTCCACCAGGAGAAAATTCAAGGGGAGCCAGTGAGGCTCCAGAAGGAGAACCTAAAACGAAAGAATCAACATTGGGGCAGGCAGAACGTGAATCTACTGAACATTTAGGAGACACAGAAAATCCAGTTTCTGAACCATCTATCAGTGGAATGGTAGAAGAAGAAGGAAATGCAGCCACAAAGATGGAGACTTTTGGGTTTCCAATCTTGGATATTTCCAGAAACATCAGCATGAAAAACATCCCACTATCTTCGTTACCCACTTTCATAGGTATGTCAACTGAAGATCCATATTTATTTTTATTTGAGTTTGACATATTATGTAGAAGCTATAACTACTCAGACGATGCCCAAAAACTTAAGCTCTTTTTCTCTACAATGAAAGATTCAACCTTAAGATGGTTCATGAGCATAGGAGAAAATACAATCCTCTCTTGGGATCAGATGAAAGACACATTTTTATGGAAATACCAAGAATATTGTAAGGATAATGCCAAAAATGACATTTTTAAAATGCAGCAAATAGAAGATGAAAGCCCTGAAGACTTCTTAGAAAGGTTCTTAAAAAACTATCAGAAATCAAAACTATTCACCACAGAACCAGCTGTAGTAAGAACTATATTCTTGAAAGGTCTTAGAGATGATTGCATAGAAGTTTTAAACTTGTTGAGTTCAAGAGATGTACACCAAAATCCTTTTCTAGAGATTGCAGATTACTGTAGAAGATACTCAAGAGGACAAGCTAAAACAGGCAAAGGACCAAGAGATCCTTTTAGTAGAAATACAAAACAAAGCTCAAGGACTGTCACCAGAACTGAGTTAGGAAACTTATTAGATAACTTTAAAACAAACATCTTGAGCACAATCAGTAACCAGTTAGATACTCTAAAACTGAAAAAGAAACAAGAAGAAGAGGTTGCTTTAGCAATATTTTGTCATATATGTCAAAAGAAGCATAATGAGAAATAATTCCCATTAAATGTTATAGAAATATATGGCTTGTGTACACTAGAACACCCCACATCTGAGTGTCCAACTTTGCTTGAGCTATAATAGGGGAGGAGGAGTCTCACAAGGACAACCATACCCTTCCATAAGACCTTGGAGAGCCCAAAACCCCAATACATTTTATGACCCTAATGCACAATATCAACAACAATAATGGGGTCCTTCTCCAATGACCTATCCATAATGGACACCTCAACAAGCTCAAACTCAACCTTGGCAACAAGGTTGGAAGGGACCTGTGTATGGAAATCCCTCTTATCCTACATATCCATAGTACCCTGCAAACATTTCCCAATTACTACCTGGATTCAACCCACCACAGATGCAATATTTACTCCCACCTCCTAATTTACAAACCCCTTGAACCCTAACCAGCACCAACAACCACCTATAAATTCCAATCAACAACAAAACCAAGCTTCCCACAACCCTTCGAAACCAACAACAATCCCTTCCCAACCAATCCCTAACCCCAGTAATCGAACCACCCACCTGGTGCAAAGTACAGAAGTTCAAAACTTTCCCACCTATGAAATTCAACTACGATCGGGGAAAATTGTAAACCAATCAAATCCTGCAGTAATAATTCAGGAAGAAAATGATAACCATTCCGAGGAAGAAAACACTCAAACCACTCCTGCAGAAGAAGAGACCTCCCCTCCTATTCCAATCACCTCTCAGTTTGTACAAGTACCCCAACAAGTTAATCTCCCACCCTACTCTGAAAGACTATTAGTGAAGAAACCTGACCCACCCTTGCACAGAGATATAGAAGATGAATTATGAAATGTATGTATAAAAATACCTCTGCTGCAAGCCATTAAGGATATCGCCATATACACCAAAATCATAAGGGATCTTTGCATCAAGAAACTAGGAAGGAAGAAGAAGGAACCTCCCCTTGTTCAGGTGGTGGGACAATTATTTGAATTTATTTCTGAAATGCCATACAAATATAATGACCCTGGAAACCCAGTAGTCACTATTGAAATTAATGGTATTTCTCTACCAAACACACTCATTGATTTGGGTGCAGCAATTAATGTAATGCCTTTTGACACTATGAAAAAGCTCCAAATCAACCAGTTAAGACCAACCCAAACCATGATAGAGTTGGCAGATAAGTNTAAATCATCCTCCAAACTAGGACACCCTGTGGTTCTTGGCTGCCCTTGGCTGGCCACAATAGATGCCTTTATCAGATGTCGGTCTGGTGAGATGACTATATCCAATGGCACACATAGCCAAAAACTTGTTCTCTTCCTTCTTGCCCAACATACACAGGAAATACCTGTTTGGTTAGAAAACCCTTATGGAGAGGAAGATTGCATCAGATCCCTGTTAACACTTGAACAAGTAAGAGGAATGAAAGAACAATTTGATGAACAAGTATTAAGTTTATTTTTGGCTGACACAAATTGCATTGAATACGCGAGGTCTTTTGCAGAATTGTCACATATTTTTAGTTCCGAATTTCAACAAACTTGGCACCCTGATTTCACTCAATTATATACTTTATCACTAGCTTCCTTATAGAAGGAAAAAACTACTGAACTTGTTGAGATTAGCCCAGAAAAACCTTTGTATATCAACTCTAGTTTGGAACTAGAACAAAAGAAACAAGTAATTGAAATGCTCCAAAGACAATTTGATGCCTTTGCATGGGATTATGCAGACATGAAAGGCATTCACCTTGACACATGCACACATCATATCTACACTAATGACCAAATCAGACCAGTTAGATAGCCTCAGCGAAGGATGAATCCAACCCTTAAAGATATTGTTAAAGAGGAATTACAAAAAATCCTTCAAGCCAATCTCATATACCCCATTTCAGATAGTCAATGGGTATCTCCACTTGTCATAGTTCCCAAGAAAAATGGTAAGTGGAGGATATTATTGATGGGCGAAATTGAACGCTCGTCAGCTGGAGGGGTGAATCCGGTCCGGGGTTGTCTAAATAACCTAATCCGTTTGGGATGATCTACTCTGACGGGTTTAACGGCTCTATTGGCCGATCTAAGTCCTAGGAAAACGAAAGAAAAACTAAGCTAAAGAAACTAATCTAAGTGAAAAAGTAACTACAACAAACTATATACAAATCGAAAACTATATATATAGTTTACTAACTAATATCATAAAACAATATTTCTACTTATTTAAATGTTCAACTATCAACAGGATTAAAATCTCAATTATATATGTACAGTATTTACAGGATACAAATTTTGATCTAAATTTGCAAAAATCATATGTAAATTTTCTTATGAGAGCTAAGTTATTATTTTTTTTATTTTTTTTAACTTTTCTGTGAAAGAAGTGAAATGAAAACTAACTAAGCTAAGCGATTAAGATAATAATCTGTACTACATATATCTACCTAAACTACTGAGAATTCTCGAACTTATTTAACTAATAAATTGCAAATAACAAACTGACCTGAAGTAACGCTTCCTATTTGTCCTGTTCACAACACTTGATTTGGCTGTTTGACGGGAGAAATCCACACCAAATTTTTTCACAAGCTTCTTGTAAACAGGAAGCAACAATGCTCTTTGAATACAAGTGACAGAACAAACACGACATAAAACGACAACAATCTTATAATTTACAGATCATCACATTAGATAAATCCCAGCGCGAGGATTTATACATGACCGTTCATTTAACCATGAAGATAAACCTTCTATTCATTAAAACGAAACAGAGTAATTGTTGTGAGTAAAACAAGATACATCAAATATGGACAGAATTTAAAGCATAACGCATCAACCTGTAACAAATCTTGATATCTAAAGTAGTCAATGATTTGATTACAAATTAAAATGCACAAAACTTGAATAAAAGTATGATAAATTGAAAGCTAAAGCTGTTACAAAACATCCACTTCTATTCGAGTCTGTATCATCATAAGTCCATAGTCTTTGTTCTCCCAACAGTGATGGGTCCTTTACAAAAATAATGCGTATATAAAGGCCACAGGGTAAAACATCCTTGTGGGAATTATCAAAAACTGTTTGCAAAAAAATATGGGAACAATCTCCCAAATCTCTATTTCTAACTAAGACTAACAACCTAAACCAAAACTATGTAACAAGAAGCATGTTCTAAACTGCCACAGGAGGTCCAAGTCCTATTGAAATTCGTGTGCACCTGAAGATAGACAAGAATAAACAATTTTAGATAGCGTTCAGTTGTAAAATCAACAAAAATCCAACTTTTATGACTAGCTATAGAATCTCACGATTCTGTAGATGGTCATATTTACAAACAAAATCGTTTTAAATCAATCCAAATGATAACAGAAATATATTAGTGAATCAAACAGAGCCTTTATTACCAATTCAAAACAAGCAAATCATTCACACTAAAACTAACCAAATCTTTTATGCCAATTTAGAACTAACAGAATCGTATTGCATTAATTGAATGGTAACAGGAATGTATGCGTTCAAACAATTCTTTTGTTACTAATTCAAAATGAATACAATCGTTTATGCCAATTCAAGGACGACAAAATCGTATAAAATCAAACAGAACTGTATTCGATTTAGCAATCAAATCAACACCAACACAATCATCTATGCTAATCCAAAACAAATAGAATCATTTTTTGAATCAAACAAAACAGAACTATATTAAACTAACTCAGAGCCAATTCAATCGTTTATACTAATTCAAGAACAACAAAATCGTATTAAATCGGTTCAATCAAAACATAGCTATATTCAATTTTAGCAAACAAATCTTTTGTACTGATTCAATGTAAACACAATTCAAAATGAAATCATTCTTGGTAGTTCGAAAATAACAGAATCGTTTTTTGAATCTATTCAAACAAAACAGAACTAATTCAGAGAAAACACAATCGGCTATGCTAATTCAAACCAAATCATTCAAAAATYGATGTTGAAATAACATACCTGGGYTGTAGKAAAAYGATTCRGTCRKGATAACTTTGAGTTAAMAAAGRCAGTAGYTGCCTCAACATTTCTGAAGACGATAGRACYYRTGRTCTTTTGTCTCTTATCRTWGGMTTGYAGCCTATCATTTTCCTTTGACAACACAGTAACCCGTTCCTCCAAGGATTTAATTCTGGATTGCAACAGAGGAACATATGTGTAGTAACGTTCGAGCCAATAATTGCATTGAGTACACTGTGGTTGATCGGGCTGAGCCACTACAGGTGGGGGTTCTTTTAAATTACCAGGGGTTCCACTGTCAAACTTAATTCTCGGGAAGTCAGGGTCATCCTTGAGGCACGGTGGGAGGCTGGATACGTAGTCATAGGGTTCAACAGAACAGAGGCCATGTGAATATGGGTATTCCTCGTCCAAAAAGCGTTCAACCTCAGAGTCCAAATCCTCGCTCAAAATAATAGGCTTATGGTTTGTGTTTTGTTTGGGCTTGTTCCGAGCACACCTAGATATCCAACGTGCAACTTTCTTTCCCTTGCTGTTGGTATCGGTATTTCCCTTGCCTTTCTTCCTTATAGGATTCTTAACAGTATTAGCATTGTCTTTCGAACATGGGTCGGGCATGGTGTCGGGTAGGTCAATGATGGGACAAGTCGAGGGTTTGACAGCGGGTAGAAGGGTAGGAGGTGGCACGACAGGCCCAACCAGGGTTTCAGTGACCATAGTCTTGTCCACTTGACTACATTCAGGAGTGGCAAAGCCATTCCTCAATAGGAAGGCTTGCCAACAGTCACCACTCAGCCTTAAATGATGGACAATAACAATTTTGATCAGACAATGATGGAAAAGGCTGGAATCAACCCTTTCCCTCTTAAATCATTTAGACATTTTATACAGACTGCGTAGGAGGTAGTGAGGCATATTCATAGGGAAACCCATGAAATTCATAAGCAACCGAAGATGGTAAAGAAACAATAAACCATAACGACCTTCGCAAGTCATGAATTGCTTAACAATGGCTAATAAATCATGCCACCTGGACTTAAGGGCAGTGACAGGCATACCTCTGTTACAACTGACAATTTTCCTCGATGTAAATAGGAGCGGCCATGACACTTCATCCACTTTCGAATTCTTAAACCACCTCTGTCCTTTAACTGGAAAACCCATAGCTGAGCTGAGGAATTCCTCATTTATCTCGAGTTGGATGTCCCCAACCTTAGCCCTACATTCGTCGAATGTGAGGGAAAACTGTTGGGCGACCGCAAGGTTGAAACCTTCAAATTTTTGGATGAAAACTAACCAGCCATGATTCTCCAGGTCCTCATGAGCGTTTTCAAATAGCAGCAATGTTTGGACACCATTAGGTTCTATGCGCACTACAGGTGCCATGGGAGAGAACACACAGTCGACAGGGTAAACGGTGAGTGGAGATGGACAGGGTAGATGCAAAACCGAATGCTCACAGGTTTCCCCAAAACCAATAGAGATAGCATGAGATACAAGGCAGACATTAATGGCTAAGTGTGCGAGGGTGGTGGAATGAAATGAACCATGCAAAATGTTCATATCGAAATGTACAATTGATGGCGCTATGGTGATTCAAATCACTAATGGTGTATGTCAAAAACAATGTAAACGACATGCCAAACAAATAATCATTGAAAACCATGACAAGTCGATCCAACTATTTGATCATACAATAGCATTTATAATGATTTAAAAAAAAACAACATTTTGAATATAGCACCAAGGATTTGATCATAAAATGTATGCGTTGTATGAAACCATTGCACCATGGGTCTAATCATAATGTTAATGCGTTCTCATGAAACCATTGTACCAAGAAATTTGATCAAAGACAATAGAACAACAAACCACCATTGTATCAAGGATTCAATCACAATCACCAGAATACCATTGCATCACAAACTTATAAAATGAAGTCATATTAACAAAAAAATGCAAAGAGAGTAAAGGTTTGGTGTCTTGCCAACCATGTCACCATTATTGAGTTAAAGGTGAAATGACCACATGAAAAAGATTGTTCATAATAACCCAGTGACGATTTTAATGCCATCGACATGACTTCCAATTTAAGATTTTCACTCTTATAGTCGTGAAAATGAAAACAAAAGGCAGGTGTGTGAATGGACAAAATAATAGTGTCGTTTTGTTTTAAAGGATTGCGATGAGTATTGAGGGTTCAACACCCTTTTGTGGGCAGCTTGTAAGCAAAAGATAAAAATGCAAAATGGCTGCCAACATATATGTGTAGACTTTCGGGAGTTAAACAAAGCCACCCATAGGGATTATTTCCCCTTACCATTTATTGATCAGGTGTTGGATACCTTGTACAGAAATAAGTATTTTTGATTCCTAGATGGGTTTATTGGTTATAACCAAATACAAATAGCACCCGAAGACCAAGAGAAGACCACTTTCACCTGCCCATGAGGTACCTATGCTTATAGGGTGCTCCCTTTTGGACTTTGCAATGCCCCAACCACTTTTCAAAGGGTTGTCCTAGCCATTTTCTTTGATTTGACCAATGATTGTGTGGAAGTCTACATGGATGACTTTACAGTCCATGGACAAGAATTCCAACAAGCTTTGACCAGTATAGAAAAAGTCTTGATTAGGTGTAAGGAAACTAACCTTTCCTTAAGCAATGAAAAGTAAAAAATGATGCTCACTGAAGGCATTGTTTTGGGACATCACATTTCTGGTTCTGGAATGAGAGTTGATCCAACAAAAATTTATATTATTACACAAATTAGAATACCTTCACCACAAAAGGAAGTTCGTAGCTTTTTAGGGCATGCTGGCTACTATAGAAGATTCATTTTGAATTTTACAATCCTAGCTACCCCTTTATTCAAGTTATTATCTAAAGAAGCCGAATTTAAGTGGGATGATGAATGCCAAATGTCTTTTGAAACTCTAAAACAGAAATTGTCAACTACCCCTGTATTAAGAGGACCAAATTGGTCCCTTACTTTTCACATCTGTATCGATGCCTCAGACACAACCCTTGGGGAAGTTCTTGGACAAAGAGAAAATCAAATGCCCTATGCTATTTACTTTGTCAGTAAAAATATGTCTCCAGCTGAAGTTAATTATACGGTCACAGAAAAAGAATTTCTAGTTGTAGTCGATGCTATCAATAAATTTAGACACTATATTACAAGATATCAAGATTTTGTACACACTAATCATTCAACCATCAAATTCTTAATGAACATTATTGATAGACCTGGAAAGGATAATCTTGTGACTGGTTTCTTATCTAGAATGATTCATCTGGGAGATAACGCACCAGTAGAAGATAACTTTCCTGATGAAAATTTGTTTGCTATTTCTACATTCACTCCTTGGTATGCAGACGTAGCTAACTATATTGTGACAGGAAGGATGCCTCAGAAATTGTCTCCTAGATAAAAATAGAAAGTAATTCAGCTAAGTGCAAACTACATGTGGCACGATGATTGCCTCTACAAAACAGGACCAGATTTGGTAATCAGGAGATGTGTAAGGGAAGATGAAATTCATGATATTTTTCAAGCCTACCATGATGGTCCTTTTGGAGGACACTTCACAGACAAGAGGGCCGCTTACAAAGTTATGCAATTTGGTTATTACTGGCCTCATATTTTCAGAGATGCTAAAACCTATGTATCCAATTGTGATGAATGCCAATGAATGGGTATGCCTACTGCACGATACCAAATGCCACTTCAAGACCAAGTAATTATTGATCCTTTCGAGAAATGGGCATTAGATTTTGTAGGGCCCATTAACCCCGCATCTAAAAAGAAAAAGTATATACTTGTATGCACTGACTATGTGACTAAATGGGTTGAAGCAAAAGATTTACCAACTGAAAGTGAATAATCATTGTGATTGATCAAGGAACTCAATTTACCTCTCATTTAGTCAAAGTTGTTACAAAACAATACCAACTCAAACATAGGAAATCTACACCCTACCATCCACAGGCAAATGGACAAGTAGAGTCTACCAACAAGGTTGTTGAGTCCATTCTTACCAAAACAGTACAACTACACCACAAGGATTGGGCTGACAGATTATTAGAAGCCTCATGGGATTATAGAATCACCTGGAGGAATACAACATGACATACACCCTATGAGTTGGTGTATGGGAAGCAGGTGCTTCTTCCCATAGAATTTTAGATCAAAACCTTCAGAACTACAGTACAAGTTAGCATGAACTTAGATCAAGCCCAACAACAAAGACTCTTGCAGCTTAATGAGTTGGACGAAATTAGGCAGGAAGCACTTCAAAGAACCACCCTCATTCAAGATCAGAGAACAAAATGGCATGACAAGTATCTGAAAAAGAAAAAAATTCAACAAGGAGATTGGGCCCTATTGTATGACAACAGATTCAAGAAATTCAAAGGTAAGTTAACTACTCGTTGGATGGGACCTTACAAAATTGACACTGTCTATGATAATGGTTTAATCAGGATAAAGACAATTGAAAAACAACACACATCACTACTTGTGAATGGTCACCGGTTGAGAATTTATAACAAACCCCTATCAAAAGAGGAACTTCTGACTCGTATACTACATAATTCAGATATGCAGGTGATCAGTAAGGAAGGATACCCTCCTACTGATCCACATTGATTGATTGGTTTATTAGAAACTTTTGTACATAGGTGTGGATCGAATTCTGTTAATAAGCTGAAGGTAACAAGAGATTCTTACCTCCTTTTGTTTTACTTTCGCAATTTTTTTTTTAAGTAGATTTCTATAATTTATTTGATCCTTTATTAACTTGCTAAACATTAGTTTGTAGGCATCAACAATATTCTGTTCTGGTCCGGTACCAGCAGTCTCGTGCTGGTTTGGTACCAAAAGTTTGTCCTTATACGACACTCTCAGGAAACATTACCTAATTAACAAGGCATGCTACGCATATTTCAAAATCTTATGTCAATTAATCCGAAGTATGAAGCCATGCAACAACCACTTAAGATGGAGCCAAGAAGTTGAATTCAACATCAAATGGCAACCCTTGTGAAGCAATAATTTATTTTGGTTTTGTTGACAACTAAATGGAAGTATTTTAATTTCTTTTGGTTCTGTTGCTAACTAAAATGAAGTATTTTAATTTATTTTGGTTCTGTTGCTTAAAAAAAAAAAGAGGGACACAAACTTTACCTATGATTATTCAAAGAACCATAATCTGCTTCAAAAACTAGAAGTTGCCTTTATCTAGTATTTCAGCATGATTAAAGGAACAAAAAAAAATATATTAGCCTACAAGTAACTATCCCACCCTAACTAGACTTCAATAATATTCATTGGATTATCTTACTAAAGAGTAACATATGAGTATATGAACACTCTCTATCATGGGAACACTAGGAAAACTTTTATGGTAGAGGATGTATCAGTATCCTAAGGAAACTTTAGGTCATTCTCTTATGGACAAACTCAGACAAAATTATACATCTGGATCACTCTAAAGAAATAATGTGCATAAAATGTTTATCTTTCCTTCAGACAAATATTTAAAAGACATTCAAAGAAGAGAATATACCTTCCAACCCAATACCATCCCAGCCTGTAAAAAGGTTTTCAGACAAGCATCCCCTGTCACCGTGCAAAGCACTCTTTAATAAAAACCAAAATAGGTGACTATGGACAAGAAGCCTCTGATGGAAAAAGGGTTTAAGAGAATAACCCGCCGGGATACTGAACAGGTCTGCTGGCAGCGGGTACCGGTCTGTGGTATGACTAGGAAAACCCATCAGGGTACTAAACATGCCTGTTGGCAATGGGGTATTCTGCCTGGGGAAGGGATCTCTCACTAATTATCACAACTACCCCACTAGAGCACTGAACAGGCTTGCTAGCAGTGGGTTCTGGTTGAGAAATGTCTCAACTATACTTATCTAATTGAAAAATTCACTTTTGTCATCTAAGAAAAAAACAAAGATCACTATTGGCATTTATGAGATACAAACTCTAGATTAATAAGCAACATAGTTACTACAAGAAAATGTTCATTTGAGAATTACCCTAAGTCAACCTACCGGTCTGGCATCTAAATGATACATTATCTAAGAAGGAAACTTCTTAAGAGTGGAGCCCTAACTAGGGAGTCTAATCCACTTATATTGTGAAATTTATCTATAACATCTAATGATAGTAAATCACTGAAGCCAGTTAAGATTGGATCTGTTCTTCTGGAAAACATATAAAAACTCCCTGTTTTCACTTCTAAATGCTACCTTTGTCAATAAGTCATCAAAAGAAAGACAATTTCAATTTTTAGGCATGTGATCATATGCTAGGTGATAAATGTACTTCTGAAATTTGATTTGGTTTCTTTTTCTCTTATCATCTTTTCTCCATTATGATACATAATGTTGAATCTTCTTGCATACAGATATGCAACATCCTTGACATGGGGGAAGGTCAAAGAACTCCTTTAGAACTCTTTTTCAGAATCACATCTCACCTTCAGAATCTAGCATGATCACCCTACAACCCTACAGAACCAAATACAAAAGAAGATAAGCACGGAATAAAGAAGTACAGGAAATTCCAGTACCAAACTTTCAGAAACTCCAGCCTAAAAAGATCAATTTTGACAATCTACAAGCAGCCGCATATGCTATGGGTATTGACCATACAAAGGTAAAAGAAAAGGTAACATGGTATTTATTTTCCTCTTCTCATAAAACTACAATAGGTATGAACATATATACTAGATCTTATGACCTTAGTATTAAAACCATGCACCTATCCCTCATACCCATATGCCTAAACTTAATCAATCCTCTCATAAGTGCTTGAAAATGGTTGAGGGAAAAATCACATCAAAGCATGAATATGAAGCATGTCTAGTAATGATAGGCCACGAATGTACTTCACACTTAAGCAAATCATGAAATTATCTTGTGTCATGAACCATGATCCAACATCAAATTCACCACTCGGAAGTCCAAACACCTATCCCAAAATGATGCTTTGACACCCAACATCTTGTCCTCATCATTACATTAATGGGTAGAAATAAAATGGCTTATCTGGTCTTAAATTTTCCTTGCGGCATCCTTACTTAAACTTACCATTCAAATTTTCGACGCCGTCACCATATTCCCTTGTTGTTACCTTTCTCTAGTTCCAAGCCTATTCCTCTCCATGATCTCCTGTACCAAACCCTTACCCTCATCAATTGACTAAACCCTTGCACTACAACCTGATCCTTTTTATCACAACTTATAACGATGGTCGTAAATAGACATGAACCTGTCTTTGAAATTTATAGAGAGATCAAGGAATTCCAAGTATGTCGAGAGAAGTATGCTAGATCGGGATGGATGCCATTTTTGGAGAAATTCATAGGCTGGCACGAGAATATATCTCACGAATTTATTCAAGGTTACGATGGAGAGATTGCACATATAAGCAATCTACAACTGACAATCAATGAAGAAACCTTAAGGGAGGTCATGGGATTACCTAGGAGAGGAGCCAAATACTTCAAAAGGGTAGGAATCAACAAGGAAATGTGTGAACGATTTTTGAAAGAAGACCATCAGCACCCTGATTGGAAAAAGGGGATCCCTAGGAACTATATCAAGGAAGAATATCATCCAATGATTACTAGTCTTCAACGATTCCTCACTTGTGAGGGCAGGTATGATGTGATCTTCATATATCATATTAGGCTTCTATTACACTTTGAAGGAGGCCCTAAAATTGATTTCCCATATTTTCTATGGATGAGTTTGAACAAAATGGTAAGAGGTATCAAATCCCTATCCAAAATTGAGAAGACTAGCATTTACCATCAAGGTCTTATTAAAATGTTAGTTTTCCATGAAATTAAGAAGCAAAGGATTAGTTGGAAAATCCTTATCACTCAAAACCTTTCCACAGAAAACAAACCTATGGAGGAATCCCAACATGCTCCAAAGAAAAATAAGGAACCTCAAAAGAAAAAGGGCAAGAAGGAAAAGGCAGCTTCAACATCATCCAGGACAGTGAGCCAACACGAAAAAGCTAGTAAACAAGCCAGGCCCTCTTCCACAGTCAATAATACTTTTAAAGGTCAAAGATCAAAAGGTAAAACCAAATTAATAGAGGAGACTTCAACAGTAGCACCTGAGGAGAAGGGCCATAAGACAAAAACTGTAAGGAAAGGGAAGAATAGCTCAGAAAATAAAAGTGAACAGTTTATAGAAAAATCCCCTGTAACCATTCCACAAATAGAAAAGAAGAAAAGGAAGATTGTGAGCACCCTTGATCCAATACCTCCTTGTAAAAGAACCATAAGGAGCATGGTGAAGAGAGGAAAATAAGTTGTCAGTCCTCATACACTGGAAGATCCAATCGATCTTACCTCCCCCTTTGAAGACTTATTAGTCCAGGATGACGTCCCTAGTTTGACCGAGGAACAAGCCACTATTAATCTATGTGGGATGAGGGAGTAAGTCAAGGAAAGAGAATGCATCCAACCAGAAATAATGGAGTCAACAAGGACCTTAACAAAATAACAGATGAATAAAAATATTGAGGAGCTTCAAAAACAAAATCAGGAACTCAAACAAGAAGTGAAGGAATACCAACTATTGGATAGGTATATCAAAAAGGAAAATGAGCAATTGAAAGAAAACAACCAACAACTTCAAAATGACCATGAAGAGACTTATAATAAGCTCAAGAAGGTATTACGACTCCTACAATACATTAGGGTCATAAAAAGGGAGCTGAAAGAAGAGGCCTCAACCATCAACATCATTGATCCACAATAGTAAAGAATGCAGTCTCAAGTTTTGAAAAATTTTGGGTTTGTTTTCAGTTGCATGAGGACATGAAATGTTTTTGGCATGGGGGAATGTTGAGACCCTAAATTGGCATCCCCACTACCCTATTTTACTTCTCATATATACCTTTTTGGCTTACCAAAGCTTGGGTAATGACAAAGAATACTACCATTAGCCATTGATAAGGTCATGAGGTGAAGTATAATTAATTCATGCATTTTTTTGGTTTATTGAGCTAGGAGATTAAATGTTTCATGTGCTAATGATTCAATTTGCCATGTATAATCTTTGACCTCTAGATAAATCCATTCTTCCTATACCAGCTCAGCTATCCGATACTTGTGCACTAGACTGCCACTGTCTGAATCTGATACCAAGTGCATCTGGTACTAAATCTCACCTGTCGCAATCCAGTACCAACGGCTGTGGACTATCGTGATCTGACACCACCATTCGTGCACTGTTCGGATTCGGTACCATCTACCTGTCATGATCTGGTACCAATTCAGGAAGCCGAATGTACCAAGTTTAGCTTCATATCATGCCCAAGACAATTGTTGAGTGTTTATGGAATCATAAATGTTTTGGCAAAGCTATGTTAGGATAGTTTGTTGTTGCTTTATCCTCATGCACTTCGTTTCATGAGGATGAAGCTTAAAATATGTAACTGAATAATTAAATTTAACAATTGATTGATTTGCAAATGATTTCACCTCCTTGTGTTTCATGACTAAGACTATTTAAATAGTCATGGCAAGGATGGTGGAAGTAGTAGAGAGTTAACATAATACAGATGTGAAGCAACGTTATATATTGGAGAACATATTCTGGGTGAAGATTAATAGAAGGATGCCATTTATCTCTATGCCTTGATCGACTATGATTGACTGTGAGATGAGTTGTTAGCATAGTTTGATTCTATGTTTTAAAGTTTGAGTGAAAGTAATGTGTGGGTTGAAAACAAGTTTACTATAGACTCTAGTCGCTGACCTGTTGAAGCGGTAATGGCCCACCACCCAACAAAGGTCATCACCTTCATAGATTAGTATTATCATTTTCTTTCAATAGTGTGAATGTTAGATTAGATAAAGATTTAATTCCTTCAGATGATAGCAGTACAATTTAGACTTGAATTTTAATTATATGATTGTTTAGAGAGATTTACTCACTCTATTTTGCATATGCTCTATTTTTATGAATTTGATTTTTTTTCATAGACATGAATGTTGGCAGCAGTAGACAGACATATTTGAAGGAGAACTAGTGAAGTTTACAACAACACATTGTGAACCACAACATACTCAGTATCTTGACTATTGAACTACCCATGCTATGTCTTGATGATTGATGTGTGATTTCCCTTTCAGAAGTGTGGTTGCATAGTTAATTCTTTGGGTTAGATAGAAGAGTTGATTTGTTATAAGAACTCCATCTCATACTTGCATGTGCCATAATGGAGTAGATAGCCTCTCTGTGAAAGACAACCAAAGTGCATTTCGGTTTGCTAGTTTGTTTTGTTTCCAACATACCTAATCTATAATAGTTCTATACTCATGAAATTAGAATTACCTTTCTTACTGGTGTCTTGTAACTCTGTTGATTATGAATCCTAGATTGATAATTAATGAGTGCATTTTACTAAACATATAAGCAGCACAACAAGCTGGTGATCTTGTTGGTGATCCTTCAGATCAACATCGAACATGTTCATATTTCCAGCGATCCTCTTCTCTTTTGTCTCAAGTTTCATAGATTTATGATCCAGAGACATTTGAAGAAGTTTCAGATCATCCATATTGGGATACAACAATGAATGCAGAGTATCATTCTTTAATGGAAAATGATACTTGGGATCTTGTACCTCTTCCAAAAGGAAGAACATTTGTCATATGCAAATGGGTCTACATAACTAAGTATGCATCGGATGGAAATGTTAAAAGACACAAAGCTTGGTTAGTTGCCAAAGGATTTTCGCAAGTTGAAGGAATTGACTATAATGAAACCCTTTCCCCTATAGCCAAAATGAATTCCATCCACCTTGATCTTTCCCTTGCTGCCTCAAATAAATGGGAGGTCCATCAGATGGACGTTAAATCCTCCTTATTGCATGGATATTTTCAAGAAGAAATCTACATGAAACACCCTCCTCGCTATGTCCAAAATGAATCTAGCCTTGTTTTTTTCCTTAAGAAATATCTTATAGTGTCAATCAAGCTCCTCGAGCTTAGTATGCCAAAATGGATAACTTTCTTATTACCAATGGATTCTCTAGATGCCATTCTAAACCTAATGTCTATACCAAGAAAGTAGGAAGCCATATCATAATCCTTTTCCTTTATGTTGATGGCCTTATCCTTACTGGTAGTGACTCAAAACTTTTAAAACATGTGAAAACCATCCTTAAGAAGAAATTTGAAATGATAGACTTAGGATTTTTTCACTGTTTCCTTGGCCTCCAAGTTTTGCAAAACAATGAAGGAATTTTTCTTTCCCAATCTAAGTATGCTTGTGACCTTCTTCATCACTTTCACATGGACGATAGTGACCCTTCCAGTCTGGATTCAAGATTGCTGCCACCTATACTTTTCCCAAAGTTGATGCAACCTTGTATCGTTAGTTAGTTGGTATCCTCTTATACTTGACTCATACCCATCCTGATCTTTCCTTTGTTGTTGGTATTTTTTCCCGGTATATGAAAACACCCCATGAAATCCATTGGAAAGAAGCTAAAAGAATACTTCACTATGTTCATGGTACAATTTAGTTTGAGATACATTACAGTTCAGGGGGGACTCCTTTATTGGTTGGTTTCACTGATTCAGATTAGGTCGATGACCCTGATAATCAGAAGTCTATTGCAGGTTATGTTTTCAGCCTTGGTTCAGGACTTTTCACTTGGGCCTATAAGAAAAAACAAGCTATTGCACTTTCTTCAGTAGAAGAAGAGTACCGAGCAACGATAAATGCAAGTTAGGAAGCCTTGTATGTGAAGCCCTAATATTGGATCATTACCCCTTAATTGGGGCATATTATATTAGTAATTTTATTTTATTTATGTCGGCTTTAGGCCATTAGTTGTAATTATACCTCCTAGTCTCCTTGGTATATATAGGAGACTAGGA